>CANTUT010000170.1:0-132500 GCA_947687605.1 Reutealis trisperma | reverse complement strand
ACCAGTCTAGGAGATCATAATGATAATGGGTAAACTCTGTAGGGATCTAAAAAGAGAAATCAAACGTAAGAATCCTTACCAAGTAGACAAAGGTTAAAGTACAAACTGTGCAAAATCTTACCTCTGTAATGTTCCTAGGAATAGTGGGGAAGATGCTAGTTGCTCATCAGGAAGATCATAGCGTTGTGATCTACTGTCATAAGAAGCATAGTTAAGATGGGCTGGTAAACAGACAAGACTAGCAGGCAGGAAAATTGGATTGGTCAGACCCTCCCACTGAAGCATTTAGTGCTGGAGTTGAGCCACTAGCCTCAGAAGGACCAGCCACAAAACCTGAAGGACTAGCTGCAAATCCTGAAGGTCCAATCGTAGGACCTATGCTGCCAACAGGGGTAGTACTATCGACCCATGGAGAGACTAAACTTCCAGCACTAGAAGAGGGCCCTCGGGAAGTGCCTAAGCTAGACTCCTAATGTGTCGACCTCCGTAATCCATCTAGTGGAGGTGTGCCCCGCATTAAGAAAATCTTGCATAACTCATCATAGTCAGCATCGGGTAAGATATAATCTAGGCAAGAGATCCCTGTAACCCAAATATCCTCTCCCAGGATAGCCAAACCATATCTCATATCTACAGAAGGAGGTTGTGGCACAACCCTCTCTCCTATAATCTATGCCCTTACTCTCTCTCACAGGTAGAACATCCTCAAAGACTCACAACGGAGCAAAAGGTGAGAAGAAGATAAGTGCAAAACTTGGCCTAATCCAGTAAGGTATCCACATTGCCAATCTTTTAAATGGTGTCCATCTCACTTGCAAACAAACCGCAAAATAAGCAGTGGAAGATAAAAGGTAAAATCTAAGTCAAGTCCAATGAAAGAATACCTAGTCTACTGTCATGGTAATAAAAGTCCTTCTACAATTCTCAAAGGATGGCACCCTGTACATGTCTCTATTAGACACTCTCCAAAGGTGTCCATAGGGTGGGTCAATAACAACAGACTCTTTCAATGGAGGAGCTAGCATCAAAAAGTGCTCATAGACCTAGTACTGCAAAAATAAATTTTATTAGTCACCAGACAAGGATTAGAAAATTGGATGATAGAGTATAATAATCACCTTGATCATAATAAAGATACTGCCATGGCCATTAAGTGTCCCACGGGAAATGTTGCACAACTCTTAGTACATAGCACAAAGGGCAGCACCTTCCCAGTCAAACTCGCCAATCTCATCCAAGTTTACCAATGAGCACAGGACACTTAGGTTAATGCTATCCTTGCTGTTATGCAAAAAATTGCAGCTCAAGATAATCAAGGCATATAACCTAGCACTTTGATCAATATCATATTGACTATAGTTTGACCCATGGTCATCAAGGCCTGATGAAGCTAGGAATGTGGGACATTGAGATTCCCACGGGGTGGGTCAGCCCCAATCAAAGCAGTCATCTCTATGGGAGAGCGCTCGATCCATGAAGAGTAAAACTCGAGAGGACGAGATCTAAAGTGCATACCAGTAAGCATGCTCCACTCAAAAGGAGTGACTGTCACCTCACTGCACGAAAGGTGGAATGTATTTATAGTATCCCACCAATGTTCTGCCAACAACCTAACTATGATGGTGTTGAAAGGCAGTTTGATGTCTAGCTCTAGCCACCTGAGTAAGCTAGATGGCTTGAGGCGTTGACGGACAGCCTCTTGGTTCCCTAGATAAAGGCAAACCAGCTCTATGACATTCTTGTCTCCGCTAGGCCTCAGCTGTACCCTCTAAAATTTTTAATGTATCATATTATTTTTATAGTAAAAAAAAGAGAATAATAATAATAATAATTTTTTGGACTAACAAAAAAAGCAGGAATAGAGCATACTTGAAGAGATCCAGTGTAACTGACATAACGATCTGACTCTTTCAACAATATCTCCATATCCTGATCACCTATTGTTGGCTGGTAATGAGTTTCTATGGAGATAATTGAAGAAAAAAGAAAGAGTGAAAAAGAAAAGAGAGAGAGAGAGAATAAAAATAAAACCAAGAGAGAGAGAGGAAGAAAAAAAATGAAGTGTGAAAGAGAAAATGGAAGAGAGGTATATATAGGTGAAAGGTGGGCCCCCCTCATAATGACACCTTTTGGTTTTCTTTGATTTGCAGGTCCAAATCACATGGTTTCATCATAATAGGCTTGTTTTTAATTCAAAATTTAGTCCATTTAAAGCAATGGATTCATAGGATTTTTATCTATCTCGCAGAATAGACGAGGTCTCAATCGAAGTTCGGAGTCTCCTAAAATTGCAAAAAGATTAGAAATTCAAAAATAGCCCAAAAATTAGAAAACAAACTGAATGGGGTCAAAAAAGGCCAGAAATCACACTTATAAAATTGAACCTTTGTTAGGCCAAATCAAATAAGAGGGCAGCTTTAAACCCTCAAAATTGCACCTCCAGTTGACTTTTTTTATTATAAATCTATGGAATCAAATTGGGCTCAAATTGTATCAAAAATGGACTAAAATTGACTAAAATAATGTGAAATCAGGTCAATTCGAGCGAGTCAAGGTCAAACCCTAACTCTAGCGGTGCGCCAGGCATGCCACCATGTCAGCAGCATATGCGGTACCTAATCCGGCGCACCACCGGTGCCGCTCAACCAGCTAGCATGCCGCCAATGCTACCGCTGCACTTTCACCTATGCTTTATAAATAGAACTTCTATTTTAGCTCTCTGACATGAATTTTGAGGCAGAAATTCACCTATATTACTCTTCTTTTTATGCTAAAATTCTATTTAAAAATTGATACTAAAATCTATTATTCCAAATTCTTTTAATTTACAATTATTATTCTGCTTTGCTAACCTTTTCTGTTTAAGATTCAACTTCAGAGTTCCCAAATCCAAGATGGAGCTTAGATCTGAAGTTAATTTCACCCCATTCATCCGAAGGTTAAGGAAAACAAAGGTATGATCCTTTTCTTCTTTCCATTTCTAAAATTCTAAATTCAGATCTAGAATTCTCTCTATTTTATCTTTCTTTAGGTCTAAAATAGAAAAGCTCTAAAATTTATTAATTTAAAAATCATAATTAAATTAATAAACTAAATTAATATTTTTTCCAAAACCCCTCCTTCGCAAGAAGAAAGAACTGCGTAGGGTTTGACTCCTATTCAATGGGATATGCAGGCATGTCATTCTGTAGGGCATCAACTCCAAAATCTTTTTCAATAATACTTTCCCCTTCATATTTACAGTTTAAGTTTCATTTTACTTTGTTATTTATTTGTATATGCACTTTATTTTTTATTATTTATGTTCATTTCCCTAATTTTGTTGTAACCTGTGCTTTTCCTAGTACCCATAAAGGCTAGAAGAAAGATCCTCTTTATTTCATTTATTTTGGTTTTGTAATAATTAAGTAAGATTTATTTTTGCTTATTTATTTACAAATGTCATTTCATTTTACTATCTGTAACTGTTTCATTCATCATTTTTACTCCTATTCATGCATACACTAAAATTACCCTTTTTAAGAGTTATTTCGTAACTTTTAGCCAAACATTTGTTTAAATACAAAAACCTGATCCCCCAGCCCTCTTTAATCACTCACAGATTAGTGCTTTTCTATTGGGATAAATCAAATATTTTTGAGTCAATCATTTTGGATTTTCCTTTAATTTTTCGAATTAAAATAAATAAATTAAAGTGGTGACTCCCTTTTACAAATAACAAATCTCAAAACCCAATTTTCTAAACTCATAACGAGTTCCAATCGTGGAGTTTCTCAAAAGAGCATTTTGATTCCCCTCCGTGGATCGGACTGGTGCTCGGGCAAGGCCTCATAATAGCTAGATATTTTGGGATGAATTGATGGACTTGAGCCAAAGATGTGGAAAGTGAAACCATATGGATGTCTAGGAGACTATTTCTAGACATTTATGGGTGAAATTGATGGATTTGGATAAAAGAGATGGAAAAAGGAACCACATTGATGTCTAGGTGATTGTTTCTAGACATTTATGCTAGAGTTGATGGACTTGAGCCAAAGATGTGAAAAGTGAAATCATATAGATGTGTAGGTGATCGTTTCTAGACATGTATGGGTGAAATTGATGGATTTGGATTAAAAAATGGAAAAAGGAACCACATAGATGTCTAGGTGATCGTTTCTAGACATTTATGGGTGGAAAAGTGTTTTGGATGAGATAATTTAGTCAAATGAGAGTCTCGACCTATGGCAAGTTGGCTTGAGTGATTTTGGTAAAGAGAGAGTCTTGGCCTATGGTGAGTCGGCTCAAGAGATTCTAAAAAGATCTTAGTAGGAGGGGAACCTTGGCCTATGGCGAGTCGGCTGGATAGGTTCTAAAAAGATTTTGATAAAGGAAGAACCTTAATCTATGGTAAGTAGACTCAAGAGATTCTAAAAAGATTTTAGTAAAAGGAGAGCCTCAACCTATAGCAAGTCGGCTCAACATATTCTAAAAAGATCTTGGTAGGAGGAGAGCCTTGGCCTCTGGTGAGTTAGCTTGATAGTTTCTAAAAAGATTTTGATAGGAGGAGAGCCTCGGCCTATGGCAAGTTGGCTCGATAAATTCTAAAAAGATTTTGATAAAGGGAGAGCCTCGGCCTATGGCAAGTTGACTAAAGAGATTCTAAAAAGATTTTGGTAAGAGAGCTTCAGTTTATGGCGAGTCGGCTCGATATATTATGAAAAGATTTCGATAAAAGAAGAGCCTCGACCTATGGCAAGTCAGCTTAAGAGATTTTGATAAGATTTTAGTTGCGCCTAAGAAATATAGGATTCTAAATGTGAGGGGTTAGGCCTTTCAAAAGGCTAAAAAAAACCTTGCTGAGAGTAAATGGACTCTGAAAATCACACTTCATTGATTAGATCTGGAAAGGTATCACTTATTTTCAAAGAGACATTAGCCAGCTTTAGGAGGTGTCAGTTAGCTTTAAAGAAAATACTGGTCAGCTTTAAGAGATATTGATGAGACTATTAGTTTAGCTTATGCATGATGGTGCATGATTGCATAGATGCTAGTGCACAGATAATGCATGTTTATATATGCATGTTTTAGAATTCATAGACCTTTTGCTTGACTTCTATGCCATGCATGATTTATGATGATGCCTGTAATGAATGATTGTATAGATGTATGAGGGTGAATTTATGCATTTGCTTTGTGAATGCAATTTTTTCATGTGGCTTTTGTATCCTATGAAGACATGCATTTGTGGACTGAAAAACTTGACAAGGTTGAGGAACTCAACTTGGGTTGGTATGGAATAGTTACCATGGTGGTATTATGAGGAGATTAAGATTTTTCTGAGGGCTTGCTTCAGGTTTTGGAATATGGTGGCTTGTGTTTTTTGTTTTGGTGCTGCTAAAAAGGAGTTATGTCCCACCTTTGGAAAGTTCAATGCTATGGCTTGGCTACGACTTAAAGGCAACTTTGGTGGTGCTAGAGTTCAAAGTTGGCATTTTCTAAAATTTTTAAGAGTTTTTGGACTTGCCTCAAGATGTCGCAGGCTAGATGATGGTTGGTGATGGTCAGGGGAGTTTGACTACTATGATTTAAGAAGTTTCATTCCTGGTGACCAAAGAGATGTGAGGGGGTGGAGGCTCAGGATGAGGGCCTTGGTTTTCTATTTGAGCGTCAGATACGGGTCTGTTAATTGAGGTGATACTAGAGTGGTAGATGAAATAGAGACATTTTGTGGTTTGAGCCATGCTAGTGGAGACACTGATGATTCTCAATTGCTTTATTTGAGATTTAGAGAGATGAACTATCTTACCAATTATTCACCAAGTGAGAAAATTTTGTCTATTCTTACCCTTTCTGTTCGGGGTGTTTTATGGGTGTCTAGTTTTAGTTTTTAGGTTATTTTGTGGCTACTGGATCATTTCTAGGTGGTGGCCTCTGCTTCTCAGTAATACATGTGCCTTACTAAGGCTTGGCCATAGATTAGATAGAATTGTTATCAAAGCTTACCCAAGAGAACATATTTTAGCACTGACAATAGTAAGGTATTAGATCTCTCATAATTAGGAGCCATAAGCGTTGAGTGGTTTGCCTATTGGATTTAGTTTGAATGATCTTCCACTAAGGGATGAGGCAGATGAGGCAGACTCAGGATGTGCCTCCATTTTTTTGTTTTCTTAAAGTCTATATAGATTACAACTCTCTTTACCAAAGCTATCAAGGTGGTGGTTGGCTAAAGAGTTATCATGCTATTCATTTTAGGATTTCACTTGGGACCAGAGAGAGGTATGACAAGTGGTTGATAAAGGTGATTTGGCCAGTTGAGAAAGAGTACCAAGCTGCCCTACTAAGGGGAATAGGGGATGACGCAGCTGAGGAAGGAAAGACTGTATAAAGAGCCATTAGTAGTAAGAGGGCTGCAACACAAACAAAAGCGAGTGACTCATTCTTTGAAGGATACTTGGGGATCTACTAGAAGTGCAGTATCATAATAGTGACTCAAACTGTGGTGGTGGTGACAAAGGACACTGTGATTACAGTGAGACAGGATGACACTACAGTGGTGGCTCAGATAAAGACTACTATAGATAAGGCAGAAAGGGGTATTGCAGTTTCTAAACTATAGAGGGGGTTTTTGAAAGTAGTTTTAAGACTAATGGTACTCAAGAGAGGGTTTTTAATACTGTTGTGGTAAACAGTTTTAATTCTGTTAGTACTTATACTGTTGCAGCATAAAGAGCTATAGAGACTTAGAGGAGGGGTGTGTCTATTTGAGGAGATTGTAGCAAACTCTGATTCTGATGAGGACACGAGAGATGTGCACCTTAGGAGGTAGAGAAAGACTGGCTAGATCATGACTTCAAACAAAACCTTTTTTGTTTTTGTTTAAAATACTTGTAGGTTGACTGGACTATATGATATAGGATAAGCTATAGAGGATATTGAAAGGGCTATCCTTTTGTCATGATGATGGGCTTGCATTTTGCAAAATTTGATTATCATTAAATGAGACATCTTTTATGCTCTAATTTCTGCCTAAGCCGCTCTTTCGGGTTTTCAACTTAATGAGCATTTTTTTCTTCTTTTTTTTTTTTTCTTATTCTCTTTTTTTTCTTTTTTCTTTTGTTTAGGCAAAATAATTAAGTGAATGATGTACTAGGCACAAAGAAAATGAGGATACGATGCAAACAAAATATTTTGTATTATGATTTGGACCATACCCAAGTCGGACTGCCTACGTATCCTTTATATCACTTTTCTATCGGTTATTTCTTTTAGGGAGAATTACGTCCACTTAGTTCTAATTACATATGCTTGAAAAACAAAAATGAAATGCAAATTTCATCTTTAGATGATGTATCATTTCAGCTGATTTGAGTTGCTAGGATGGGAGAATTTGCTTCTGTCCATGTCCATGTCCATGAAGATGGCGCCTCTGTCGGATAGGATCTTCTTGAGCATGTACTGTCCAGCCTAGTTCAGTTTGAACTTCCTCTTGGATCATGAATAAGGGCTTGGATTTCTCCCAGAACTAGATTTCCTTCCTGCGAATCCTTGTCTCTCACCTTCCAGTTGAAGTGCTTGGCTAGTCTCCATTGATGACCCTGAATTTTGTATAGAGCATCAATTCTTTTTTCATCTATGGCATTCAGCTGGTCTTGATACATTTTTATATATCCTACCTTCATTCTTCACAGCTTCTCCTCAACAGGCTTCTTGCAGGTCAGGATCTTATAAATTGTGATGCTTAGATCATCCCTATCATGTCTTTGTCTTGTACAAAATAGCTCATGAGCTTTTCCACTATTGTAATACCATGCAATGTATGGGATTTTTTTCCTATAATTAATTAATCCTTTTGCCTTTTTCATATTTTTCGTATTTTTTTGTTACTGCTGTTGTTTTTTTTTTTTTTTTAAATGTCCCATTGAAAGACAAATCAAAAAAAAATTAAAGCAAATTAGAAATTTTAAACTTTTTATTACTAATAAAAGTCTCATTATGAGTACATTAAAGGATAAGCCTAGAGGGCAAAATATAGACTCCAAAGCGCAAGATCTGACAAACTCAAATTTGAAGAAAAATTTAATAGAAACAGACTCAAACTTGGACTCAAACGACTCGAACATGGACTTGAAAGACTTAGATAGGGGCACAGTCAGGCAACATTCTTCTTAAAGTGCCAATTATCAGGTGAAGCTTAAGATGATTGAGTGAGCTTGGTGGTGGTGCTAGACTTTGGGTCTGGGAGCAATGATGTCTCCGCCATTAATGAGATCTTGAATTTTGTGCTTCAGAGCCTTGCATGTATTAGTTTTGTGCCCCGGCCCTTAATGAAAGTCGCAATACTCATTAGCATTATACCTTTTGTCAAGGGGTTTGGAGGAGGTTGTGGGTTTAAAGGCTTAACCAGATTAGCCTATAAGGGTTTCTTATAAACGACATTGAGGGGCATGCCCAGCTCAGAGAAATTCCTCCTTATTTCTAACTTCATCGACTGGTAATAGGACACAACATTTACCTCCCCCTCTCTTTGGGTGGTATTGGTGGTGTAGTTAGTGTTCTTGTGATACTTCAAACTAAAGGACTGATCTTTGATTTGTCCCAATTGGATCAAATCCTCGATCTTGGTGGTAGTAACGATGAGAGCTTTAAAGCTAGGGAGGTACTACGTTTGTAGATGCGTTTGATACTAAGGGAGGAGGTTCTTGATGATGATGTCAATTTGCTCTACTTTGGATGGACAATTCACCATTTATGCTGCTTTTAACCTCTACCTTATAAGGAATACAGTGAATGATTTTCTTTGCCCTTGTTTTGTAGTTTCTAGATCTCAATGGGTAACATCCACCTCGATGTTGTAGTGGTATTGCTTGACAAATGCATTACATATTCATCCCAAGTCTTTTTGTGATTTTGGTCGAGATCTAAAAGCCACTTAACGACAACCTTAGTTAAAGATTGCTGGAATAACTAAGCAAGGAGCTTGTCATCTATACCAAAAGGTCTTATTGCACCTGCGTATATCTTAAGGTGGGTCTTAAGGCAATTTGTGCCATTAAATTTGTCCACAACAAGCATCTTAAACTTGGGTGGAACTCTAGCATTCAGGAATTGAGTAAGAGAATCGACATCTATCATGTCTTCATGCTTTTTGATATTTTTGATGGATCTTTTTAGGGCTTCAAGCTTTTCCATTAATTTCTTAACTTCGGGAAGGCTAGAGAAATCTCCACTTTGAAAAGGATTCATAGTGGCATTCACATCTAAAGAAGGAGAGGTGGGTATTTCAGGAGCTTTTCCTTTATCGGTGAGATCGATAATAGGAGAAGTAAAAGTGGGGGCATGGCTGGTTCCGACAAGTTGAGCAGGGGGAGGAATGATGGTGGCATTGGTCATTTCCTTGACCTCATTGATGATGGATTAGCATTGGGAATTGAGAGCATTGGTGAAAGTAGCAGACTAGGTATTGAGAGCATTGATGAAAATGTCAGCTTAGGTCCTAAAAGCAATGGTGAGTGCAGCTTGAAAAGTTTTCTCTTGTTTCTTAAGGAGATTGGTGAAAAAGATGTTCATCATGTCTTGGTCGAAGTTGGAGGTGTTGGTCATCGGTACCTTTGAAATAGAAAACAAATAGAAAAATGGGTAAAAATATAGAATTGTGAAGGAAAAAATGGATTGAATGTGAAGGTGTGTCAAGAAAAGGATTCTCTTCACATGGTTGGTCAAGTTTCTCATGTTATATATGCATGGCAATGTCATGATGCATACAAAAAAAGCTTTCATAGGTATATGCACAAATGTCTCCATTATTACATGGAACCTAAAGTCAATGCTAGGGCGACTAAATGCACAAGGATGAAGGGTCGTTTGATTAAATTTCTCCATCCCACTAGAGAATCGATATACCTAACCACATGTGAGGCAAAAGGCCTGGGTCCAACAGTACTGATTACTCGTTACACCACCAAAATAATCGGGGATTCGTCACGAGGTGGAATGCTTTCACTATCTCCTAACATACTCAAAGAGAGTTGTCGAGCCAATGCTACTCACCATCCAAAAGTTTTCCTAAAGCTAAGGCTAGGCAATGAGCTTTTATTATACAAAGTGATGCATGAAAATCAAATTATACTTAATGAGAGATTATTTTAGAAAAATTTTCCCTTAGCAAAATAGTGATCCTCTTATTTTCCTTTTTATTTTTAAAAAAGGTGACAACTAGTCCCCAATGGAGTCGCTAGCTGTGAGGTCTCGCCCGAGTACCGGCTTAGATTTGCTAAAGGGAATCAGGATTCTCATTCAAGTTTAGACTCACAATGAAACCCTAGGGTTCAGATTGGTTGATTTTTGAAAATGAATTTGGGAGTCACCACCCTAATTTATTTTTAAATGGAAAAATTAAGGAAAAATCCAATTGACTCCAATTCATTAATTTTTAACTAATTACCTAAGGATAAAATCATTAGTCTTGAACTAAGCTGAGTTCGGGGACTAGGATTTTTGTGTTAAATAATCTAAATTTGGCTCTTAAGTTTAATTTGACTTTAGAAAAATTGATTTCATTAATAATATTTATAAGATAATATACAACAAATGCATGAATATGGCATAACATGAATGCATAGTGTATGGGGATTAGTAAAATAATTAAAGTAAATATTCACAAATTAGATTAATTAAAAAGAGAAAAGGAGATTGATTGGGATTTGGATTTGAGGTTTGGATTTAGATTCCAAACATGCCTACGTATCCTATTGAATGGGGATCAAAACCCACGTAGTTCGTTTCACGATTAAGTTGATAGGTTTAGGAGTTGATCAGATTGATTGATTTGGTTTGGGTTTGAGAGGAAAATACTGATACCTTTGACTTTGGAGGGTGGAGAGTTTTATCAAACCAAAGTTTCATTTTATTAGGACCACGTGATTGGATTGATCAGGAGATTAATTAATTAATTAAAATGATTAATTAATTACTTAATATGATGAAAATGATGGATGGATTAATTAATTAAAAAGATTGATTAATTAATTAATTTAGATAAAGGGTGGATTAAGAAAAATGATTAATTTGATTTTGTTAAAAATATTAATTAATTAATTAATTGAGTGACTAATTTTAATTTAAAAAAAAAGAGTTTTAGTTAATTAAAAAGATTAATTAACTTGGTTAGGGTGAGAAAATTAATTAATTAAAAAGATTAATTAATTAATTAGAGAGTGATTGGAGGGAGAATAAGAGAGGAATTAGTAGATAGCCATTAATACTAATTCAAGAGGTATGGAGAAATAGAGAAAATGAGGGGGTATTTATAGGAAAATTGGGATGAGGGTAACTTAGGAAGTGGAAAAGTGAAAAGACTAAAATGATATGGTTAGAAAAATGTTGAAAATTTAGATTGGGGGCATTTTGGGATTTTGGAGGGCAAAAAGAGGACCTGCCACTGAAGAGCCACCGGCCTCTTTGGTGGCAGCTGATATGGCAGGGTTTTTGTTTTTTTTTTAAGAGCTTGGTTGTTGGTTTGAGATTTAGAAAATTTAGATGTCCGGATAGCAATGTAATTGAAGGTTAAAAAAAAATTTCTTTCTGGGAGCTCTGCTTAACACACTAAACTTAGCAAGTGCTAGGCTGTGGTCGGATGATGAGAGTTCAAAATTGAGGGTTCACAACTAGACCATAGGCTTAGATGGGCCATAGATTTAGATAGTACTGTAAAAGATATAGCCAAGTTAGCACTTAGTCTAGGTAAGGACTATGGATAAGGATGAAGCTAGGTTAATGACTCAGTGTTTAACTTGGATAAGAATTGCAAAGGGGTAAAGCTAAGTTAGATTTTGGATGCAAATAAAGGTGCCATGAATGGGTTTATTTTTATCTTAAGTTTTACATGGTTTTGATTTTTACATGGGTTTGAGTTTTCAACCATAGGTTGAGGTGGACCATGAGTTTGGGTGTGAAGGTGTTTTGATGGTGATAAAAGGGCTTAAAGTGAAGGTGAGGGTGTTTAGAATAGGGTGAGGTGCTTTCATGTTAAAGGCTACAGTCAATGGCATTTGAAGGTTAGGGGGAGGTGCTTTAAGATGTGTGATTAAGTATTTAGGTAAAAAGTTGAGGTTTAGGTATTGGTATTTAGATGAATGTTGCAAAGGATCTCCTTTTAGGATTGTAGGGGCGAAGATGATTGGGATAGAGATATGAGACTGCTTTTGACAGAGGTGTTTGGATGGAGGTAAGAGTGTTTGACCCTTCTTTGATTCAAGGTTCAACCTAGACTTGAGATATATGCATGTTTTGTTGTACACAATGGATGCATGGTATGTATGGAAAAAAAAATATTTCATGAAGATGCAATTAAACAAGGCTTTGATTATGGTACATATAATCTAAGGTCAGGATTTAAGTTCATTATATGAGAGGGTAAGGGTAGCTTATACAGGGTACCCCGTCACACTAGAGCAGCGATACACTTAACCACATGTGAGTCAAGGAGCTTTGTGTGGATCCAACAGTATGTGCATGCTCATTACACCTTCGAAAGAATCAAAGGATTCGTCACAAGGTGGATGATTTCACTATCAGCAAATAGACCTAAGAAGGGTTATCCACTTGATGCTACTCACTATCTATTATCTTCCTAGAACTATGTTTGAGGCAAAGAGCCTATGCACATGATGCATGAAAGTCATTTTTACATTAAAAGTGCTAAACTTTGATTTTAACTAATTGGTAGTCCTCTTATTTCTTTTATTAAAAAGAAGGTGGTTCCCAATAGAGTTGCCAGCTGTGAGGCCTCGCCCGAGTACCTATTTGATCCGCTAAAGGGAATCAAAATGTTTATTTAGGTTTGAACTCACGATAAAACCCTCGAGTTCATATGGGTTGATTTTGAAAATTGACTTAGAGTCGCAACCTTAATTTTATTTTTTATTTGGAAAAAATCTAATTAAATAACTCCAATTTTATCCTAATAAAAAAAGTGTATTAGTCCTCGATTATCAAAAAAGTTTCAGGGACTAGATTTTGGTTATGTAGAAAAATTAGTTTGACAAATTTAATACAAAATGACTTAAAATAAGTTTCATGAACAATTATGAAATGCATGAAACAATTAAAGTATGCATGATCCATCATCTATTCATTCATTACTTTAATATAAAAGAGCAATAAATAAAATAAATATAAATTAAACTTTATATGAAAAATCTAAAAAATAGGATATACCTCCTCTAACCCTTTTAGGTTCTAGGACAGTCATACATTCTCCAAACTAAATTCTAAGATTTAACATCATCTCATCATAACTGATAATTTCATAAATTATAATCATATTAAATTTTTATAAATAAATGATGAGCTTCCAAAATTATTAAAGATAAAATTTAAAAATAATATATTCACAAATCTCGTAACTTATGAATTTCTAATATATTTAGATTAATTTGAATAGTATTTATAATCTTCAATGTTGATAGTTAAAACTTGACTATAGCATAAGGAAAAAAAAAATTAAATTTAGATTAAATTTTTCAATGTTGATAGTTGAATCTCGGTTATAATATAAAAAATTTAAAAAACAAATATTAAATTTAAGTGTTTATAAAATCTAAAAAAATTAACTTTTTTAGACAACAACAAACCATTATAAATAAAAACTTTTGACAGTTGATAATGCAATAATATGATTTTACTTATTGTTATTAAATGAACTCTCAATTAGTGTACTTTCTTTTTCTGCTGCATATTTTCATAGAACTAAAATTAATTTTTATAATTTACAATAGAATTTCTCAAAGTCAAATTAAAATTTATCTAACTTGTTAATATTTGAATAGTCAAAGTTAAATTAGAATTTTTTTTGGTTTTTTAATATTCAAAATAACATAAAAAATATAAATTATTCTCATTGAATACATTTATATAAACTATTTTTATTTTTTTTTTTGTGAAAACAACTAATTTTAAAATTTATAGTATGACAAAGAAATAATTTACATAATGAAAGTTAAATTAAAAATTTCTCTAACTTGTTAATATTCAAACAATCAAAGTCAAATTAAAATTTTTCTAACTTTTAAAAAGTTATGTTCTTTTTATGTTTTTCAAATATTAAGAAGTTTTTGACCAAACTTCTTAATTTTTTTTTTTTAATATTAAGAAGCTTGTGACCAAACTTCTTAATTTTTTTCTAATATTTAGAAATTTGCTCAAAAAACTACTTAATATTCAAAAAAGATATAAAAAATATAAATTATTCTAATTGAATTCTTTTTTATTTGAATTAAATATAATTAATTATATACTAAATAATAATTATTTTATTTTTTTCTTATTCTAATGGAATTCATTCTTTTTTATTTAAATTAAATTAAATTAATATAATTTGATAATTAAATTATTTGATTATAATAATTATATAATTATAAATTTTAATATATTAAATAATAATTATTTTATTCTTTTCTTATTCTAATTTAATTTATTATTTCCTATTTAAATTAAATATAATTAATTATATATTAAATAACAATTATTTTATACTTTTCTTATTTTAATTAAATTCATCATTTCTTATTTAAATTAAATAGAATTAGATAATTATATTATTTAATTATTAAATGACTATATTACCATCATAAATGCACAATTAGAAAGAATTTAATGAGAATAAATGTATTTAGATATGTTTACTTGTATTGTGTACTATTTGTTAATTTATTAACTCATTTAAATAAACGTATTTAATCGTGTCACTCATTAGTTAGACAGGTCAATTCACTTAAATTTAATTTTTTTCATGTCATAAACATATTGACTCGTTTATAATTCGAACTTATTTATCCAAATCTAAACCCATTTAATTATGTATTGTATCGTATCGTTTATTTGAATCATGTAAAAAATTACGGGCTTACTAAAACTTACAATAAATACATAATGATGTGAAAAAAAAAAAAAAAAAAGATGAGATGCCCTAATTTTTAAAAGAATTACTCAAGACATTGCAAATTATTTTAAAAAATTATTTAACATATGGTGAAAAAATTTTTACTCTTGAAATTAACTTATATATCAAATAATTTTTCAACTCGATTTTTATTATATATAGATATTCAATAGTATAAACATGGATGATCTAGTTATAACACGTAGATTAGTCCTGTTGTCCATCTAATATCATATAAGAATTAAATATCTTGGTCTTAGTGTGGGAGATTAACCCTTGGTTTGGAATGGGAGAAAATATAGGAAGAAGGAAAATAAAAGTGCAAAATAATTTTATTTTTTTTTCATTATTTGGAAATAGGGAGAAAATAAAAAGAAAAAAAGTAAATATGTACTATTTTTCTCTCTTTATTTTCTCTTTAAAATGGAGAGAAAATGAAAAAAGAAAAAGAAAAAAATAATAATTAAATACAATTCAAATTTAAATTTAAATTTTAGAAATGAAAGATTAAAATAATAATTTTTTATTTATAAATTTTCTTTTATTTATATATTTTAATGAAAGGAAAATAATTTAATTTTTCCCTCTATCCAAACGAAAAAGAGGAAAATAAATAAAAGAAAATAAAAATTATTTTTTTATTTTTTTTTCTCCCTAAAAAATTTTACAAACATAGGATAAGCAGTTTAAAATTCTTTATATATAAAATAAAAAGACTAGTAGCACAAGGTTTCCGCCTAAGAAAAGAACCAAAATTACTGTCAACAACGGTGCTTAAACGCTAAGCTCATGCAGAGAAGAATTTTGCCTACTTAACTTGGCGTTTTGGTGGGTGGGTCTATTATGAATTTTTCTTTTTTCGGTCATTTTCATAAAATAAAAAAAAATATTAAAAAAATATTAAAAAAAATCCACCCAGTCAATTCAACTTGATAATTATTCACAAAGCAACAAATAATGAACTTGTCCACCTCAGACCAGTGAGGCGTGCACTTCTTGAAATAACAATAATAGGGGCTTAGGGATAACTTAAAAAAGTGTTCAGTAGTTTTTCACATATGCAAATAGAAATTTGTGATATATTTTTTTTTAATAAAATAAAGTTGTAATTCATTGCATTGGCAAATGTAAGCCTCGTCGTTAATACATCATTAATTTCTTATACATGTAATGATTGTTGGTTAAGTACATTAAATTAATTTTTTAATAATTAAATTTAGAAATATAAATAATTGAAGCCGTTTGCAAGTAATTAAGTGTTTGACTCAATAAAAACTTATTTATATTCAGATCATTTTATAAATAAATCAAGTTTAAATCCTATTTTAAAGTTAAATGAATAAAAAGTGAAATTCGACTCGATTAAATTTCTAAACAGCTTGATAGCAACTCGATTAATAGTGAAATACTCTGAATTTTCAATTATTTTTTTAAAATCTTATTTTTTGTATGGAAAGGTATCATTCTATTATTTTATTTATTTAAGTAAATATTAAAGTTATATTTTATTAAATTATATATATTCATACTATTTGAATATGTATTATTAATGGTAGTTTTATTTAAATATTATATATGTATATAAAAATTGAAGAAGGATTATATATTTAACTATGAAAATATTATAATGGTTATTTGGATAATTTATATTTTGATATCAAAAATTAATATTATGTTTGATTAATCAAAATTGTATTGCTAATTATATAAATTACCGAAAGTTCGGGATTTCATTATAATTACTATTAGTATGAATAAGTTTTATTAATTGAATTATTATTATTATTATTATTATTATTATTATTATTATTATTATTATTATTATTATTTTATATATACATATATATGTGTTATGTTGCAAATTAAAAGAAGAAGAAAAGGGAGGATTTTGATTGGCTGTTGAAGGGATAGTGGGACAGGATTTGGAATAGAAGCAGAAACAGAAAAGAGAAGGAAAGAAGAAAGGAGAGAAGGAGAGAGAGAGGAGGGGCTGCGACGCTAGGGGACGCTGTCCGGCCGGCGGTGGGCTGCACCACTACCACCAGTGGCTAGCCCACCGTCCGGCGACCTCAAGGGCAACAGACCGTTGATCGGCCGACGAACGACGGAGTACTCGCACGAAGAAGAATTCCGGCGGTCGAAGCTTCAAGTTGACTTTTCAACCGATTCCGGTTGTGGAATTTGATGAGGTTGGTTCCGTTCGACTCCTGAGGATGAGAACTTTGATTTAGTACCAACCATGCCTCCGATCGGCTATTGGAGGAAGAGATCAAAAAATCTAAATCGAAACTTCTAAGGCATTTTCCGGCGAGACGGCGGCGACTAGGGGCGAGTGGCTATGGTTTTGGTGATCCTGGCATCGAGGTGAGTCCAGTGGTGTAAAGATCGCTCCATTCTGCCACCGGCAACAGTGGCGCGTGGCCGGCCGGCAATGTTTCGACGATGGTGCATGGCAGCGGTGTGTGGGGCAGTCCAGCAGCTCCGTTTCGTCGTTCCGGTGCAACTTTCGACATCCGTATGATCGAAATTTATGAAGGTTAACCCAAAACTCTTATATCTCAGTTGTTAATTAAGTTACATTATGTTTAACGAATTCTAGTTTGTAGTTGTGGTGAGGTTGTTGAAATGTGTTAATGAGTATGAGTTGGAAGGACCCAAGAGGGGTCGTTATTATTATATTGACTGTTAAGATTGTTATAAAAGTATTATGTTTTCTGTTGTTTTGGGTGGTATATGAGTTCAGTGAGGTTTTGTCAAGATCTCGATAAGAGTCTCAATATTCTTTAAGTTATGTCTAGTTATGTGAGTCGTTCTTTTCTGATAATATCTTTTGTTGTCTAGTGTCGGTGTTCTGGCGTCTTTCTGGTTCTAAAGGCTGCACTTCTGAGAGAAGCCAGTCAGATGCATCATCAATTAGGTGAGTGATACTTCCTAATATATTATTCTGTTCTATATACATCTGCATTTACTGTATGTATATATACATATATATTAGGCACTATTATTACATAGATACATGTAATATTTAATTGTGAATGATGAATCGATATTCGCTATTCTGTACTATATTATAATTGTGGTTGACGAATGGAGGTCGGGAGGATATAGTACTACCTAGGATCATGGGTATGGTTATGATTACGGTTATGATTGGGATTATGATGGATTGAGAAGATGAGTTATGACTGGTGTATGCTGGCCGGGCCTGCTCATCTCTAGGGCCGCTATCAATTGGGTTAGGGTTGCTTGGTATAGATCAATGACGGCCAGGCCCATTGGACATAAGAGACAGATTATTGGATTCAGAGAGTCAGGATAGGGAGATCAGCTCCCCATATTTGGTATTAGTGTGGTCCTATGGATCGTATCTTATCCCTACTTGATGATGTGATTTGTCTGTCTCTGTGACATAGTGTATAGCATGAGCATTAGAAACATGTCTGTAGAACATTAGTTTAATATATTAGCTGATATCATTCACTGAGTCGGACACTCATTTCTGTTCAATTTATTATTTTTTTCAGGTCAGGGAATGAGTTGGTGAAAGAATTGTAAACTGAGTAAACTGTCAATTTCCTTTCGGCAGTAATTTGTATTATTGAGTATTGAGAAGTGTATATAATATATGTATAATTGTATCATAGTTATAGAACTCCGCAATGTTACATCTTTTACCTGTATATTGTTTAATATTCAATTATGTATTTGATGAGTTGAGATACTATTGTTAAGCAAAATCCACTTGTATGATATTATATTTATGAAATAATTGATATAAGTGAGTTATTGGCCCAACATGACTTTGTTTTATATTGAGGTTATATTAGATCTGCTTAACTTGTATGGGCCCATAGCCCTTTATAGTTTTGGATTTCTATTATTGTGTTTTCTGTTAAGCTTACTACAAGCACTGGTAGTCATGTGCATTTCCCATTTCCTAGTGCTGATCACGTGCCATTGGGTTCGAGGCATGACAAATAGGTTCGTAAACAACTTTATTATTATTATTATTATTAACTTAATAATTTTGGCACTCCAAAAAATATATTTTAATATTTCTATAAATTTTTTGCTAATTCAAATTGAATTAACATAACCTAATATTTCCGTGTTATATAAAATATATTTTTTATTAATTAATATTTTTGTAATACATATAATGTTCAATTTTATTATTGCATTTTTTCACTAATTAGATATTTTTATTTTTATATTAGTTTTAAGTATTTTCAATTATTTTATTAGAAATAAATATTTAAAAAGTTGAGTATTCTGATAAGTTACAAACAAGTTTCTTAATGAGTCGAAATCAAGTTTAATTTATTAGTTTGAACATAATTTTCAAACTTGATTGAAAACTCAAGCTCTGAAAAAAATGTCAAATTTAGTCTAAACAAGTTAAAATTCAACGACTTGAATTGTTTGCACTCTTAATTAAATTAATTTTTTGTTACTTTTTAATTAAAAATAATTAAATCATTTTTAATAATAATTAAATTAATAATTAAAATAATTTAATTATTATTTATTATAATTAATTATTAAAATAATTAATTTTAATTATTTTTTAAAGAATAATTTAAATTGAATTAAAATCATCATAATTAAAAATATTAAAAATAATTAAAATAAATTATTTTTAATAAATTATTTTTAATTAAAATATTTTTAGTTACTTTTAAATTAATTGTTATTTTATATTAAATTATTATTAAAAAATAATTTAATTATTAATAAAAATTAATTAGTCCCTTATGTTTCTTTCTAATTATTTTATTTTTTAATAATAATTTTTATTGATAATTAATTTATAATCATAATTAAATTATTTTATTTTTAATTTCTATACCATATGATACGTAGAGTTGAAGCTAATACATGACAACAAGACCCAGATTTGCTTACAAAATAAATCACAGGGTTCATTTTGCAGAAAAAAAATACCACAAACCCCTATTTGCTGATATAGGAAACTACAACACTTTTTTAAACTTATCCCTCATAATTCACTGAATATTAAAAGCCTTTTTTTTTTTTTTTAATTCTGAAAGGTGATATTCCAAACTTCTGGTAGTAAAAGAATTAGTTACAATAAAACAATGGATTAATACACACTTAAGTATCAATCAAACTAAATCAGGAAGGGCATCAACTGAACTAAAACTACAGATTGCCAAGTATAAACAAGCACAAATTTGTACAAATATCTTGATGGGCTACGGAGCATCACTGGACCTCTGATTAAACCTGTCATCTGTCCAATGCGCATCTCTTTCTGTACTAGTCTTTCATTATAGAGATGACCTGTTCAGAATTTCATGAACGGTGTAGAGAGCTATGCACTTTGACACAGGGCTTCCTCTCATAGCCCACAGTTTGTCAAGAAAAGGCATACACAAAACAACTCCAATATTCATACCGCGAAGTTTGTCCAGAAGAACAAGGAGCTCCTTGCTTTGCAAATACATCTCTTTACACTGATTGCAGCATTTGCTCCAATAGCATCATCTTCCTTTCACAACCATCTCAAAGCAGAAAGACTCATTGCTTATCTGTACTTTGTATGCTGATTAAATGTTCTTCAAGATTCTTTACAGAATCTTCATTTACATACCATGTCACAGTTCCTACAGTAGGAAGTAAAAAACAGGAAGATAAGATCATAAGGTTGAGCTTGCCAAAAGGAACATATACAAATAGTTTACTATAAAGAAGCAACCAGAACTATAGAATTTTTTTTGTTTTTTTTGAGAAATGACTACAGAAGATTTTAATTAAAAGGAAACCAGAAAATTTTTTCAAACATGACAGAAGTCAGAAGGTGAGCGGATATGTAACAACAAACGGCATAAATATTCATTTGTTGGTGCACAATTGGTATGGGCATCATATGGGCTGTTCTGCAGAAAACAAAGACTGCATCTTATTCTTTATGAAACAGGATAATACAAAACTGGTGGACTTGCAATGAAATCCATGAATTCCCCCATATTAACATGGGGGGATCAATCCCAGTTTCTTAGCCAACCCATAGAAAAAAAAATAGTTACTCACATTTTCCATCATCTAGATGCAGAAAGCAAGATTAAAAACTTGAAAAATTAGATTTGTGATCTAGATTTTTAATAGGGCTCATTCAAGATAATATTACCTGTTACTGCTGTTAGTCCTTAAAGCTTTCATATGTGCTGTTATTCCAGATTGTTAGTTACTGGTCCAGTATATTATATTTTAGAAGTCGGAGGGACTTGAACTGACTGAATTTCTAGCTTTACTGGAATAGACTGGGTTAGATGGTCTTCGGGTCATGTTTTGAATCTTGCGTTTCTCTTTAGTCTCATTTTGAGTCCTTGTTCAAGAGGGAAAGTTTATACTTTTACAGTTCATTTGATATACAGATTCATAATCCTTAAAATTAGTTTGAATCCTATGCTAAGTTAAACTATAGGATTATTTATCTTAAACCTTATTTGAGACAAAAAACTTAATCTATAGTATTAAGTAATTCTACTATTATAATCTCATGCTATAGATTAATAAATGGAATAAAAAGTGAGGTTATTTTAAGAAATAAAATATCATAAATAATGGGATTAGTAATTCCATTAGATAAGAATTACTAAAGACATTGGGAGGTTAAGTATTAGATAACACCTATCACATGGATTAGCTAAGTTTTTTAGATTATTAAACCCAATCTGAATCATATATACCAAATATAGTGTTATTTATTAATACTACGGATTAGTTAAACAATCCTATGTACCAAACGGATTGTTAGTTCTTTACAGAAGCTGAGATCCTTGCAGGATTGAGATCATTTTCAGCCTTTTAGCGTCCAACTCCTTAAAGGGTTAGGCAAATCTTAAGTATACGAATATCTATTCTCATAATGCTTTTCTTATCAATGAATTAGGAATTATTTCAAAATTTCCAGCAATTAAGAATGTGACTCCAACCCTAGTTGTGAGGCCAACTGGGTCTTGGGTGTGATGCCCTAACAAGTTCTGGCAGCATGAGAAGCCAATAGAAGGTAGAACATTGTCCATAGGTGATGTTTAAGGTACAGACATACAACAGTGAACTTGGTACAAATTTCATGTATCAAGAATCACTGCTTGTATAGTCATCTATGTCCAAGCTTCTAGAAAAAATGGATGACAGCAACAAATTCATTAGATAAACGCCAAGAACATATGCATTTTCTCCTTGATCAAGACGATAAATAAATGGGTTGCCAGTGGCCAACTCAACTCTGGCCACCAAGGCAACACCTGATCCCCTAATCAATCCCAGGATAAAAAAAATGGAGGAAAGGACGGATACGGCTCATATGTACCTAAAGGAGGAGGTGGTTCCTGTTCTCTTGTTGCATGAAGTATGATTGTTCCTGACAGCACTGTAATGAATCCACATAACTCAGAGGTTATGCTGCTCGCATTTTGGCCAGACCAATCCTGTAGAAAATATCAATAACATACAATTTGAGCTCACTGATTCAGAGTAACTCTTTAAGTACAATGACACCATAATTACACAATAAACATATTCCATAAGATGCATAAAGCATTTTTACCTTAAACATTATGCAACTAGCAATGATAGTTAGAGTTGTAAACATCACGTAATATACTGGAGAAACAATTGCTGCATTGAATGTATCCAAAGCCTGAACAGTGATTACATAAGCATCGGTGAACATGAGACTGATGACAAAACAGAATAGCAATTGGAAAACGAAGGTTAAGTAAATGTAGATGAAATTTCTCTTTCAAAAAACTTTAGGACATAGCAAACCTCACTGTCGGAAATAGTAGAGCAGAGAACACAAACACACAACCTCCAGGTTCTGAAATTTGAACCTTCATACAGCATACTTTCATTGATTGTTCAAGGTCTTATATAGTTCTTAGTTACAAGAGATCGAAATGCCACAACTACAACCATATCTTAAAGTCAACTAAAACATACCTTACTGTTCTACATCTAGTCCACATTTTACTTTTCTCACTGTGTAAAACATACTTAAGTTTTCTAATACACAAGCATAACCATACTTTTCATCTAACCACACTTATCAATCACAAGCTTCTACAAAATACAAAATGCATTACCAAAATACAGCACATATCATAAGACTACCTAAGCAAATTATCAAATCCTAACACTCACCAAGATGAAAAACAAATTTCCTGCAGATATTACTTGCTTGAAACTATACAGGGATCATAGTTGTGACTATCAATGACCTGTAGCATCCTTCTATCTACCAAACCTCATGAATGTGCAGCTGCTTTCAACTATAATGCATTAATCACTATGTCATAAAGCTGGTCTAAAGCCCAATTTATTGTGCTCTTCAAACTACACTACAGCACCATGTAGCAAAGCAGGTCTCCCGGACATAGTTTTCAACAACCCGTAATTCTTAGGCTTCCAAAGAAAGTAGTACTACCTTTAAAATAACCCACCAACTCATAATTAAAATTCTATTAAGTCAGCACTTCAGACCATAAAATGAGTCTGTAACCCAACAATAAATCTCTAGATTCTAGTTCATATTCCAATGTTTCTTTGGGATTCTCAACAAAATTTTGAAAGTACACCATTCAAGGTGACACTGAAATGTTGAGTGAATTGTATCTTTCACAAAGCCAATCAACTTCTCCCAGTATAGTTTCACATATAAATCATGCCGTGATCTTTCTTTTTAAACCCATAGTGCAGAAGCTTCATATCTGCTGCTCTCACTCATGATTATAACATCACATATATATTACAGAACACAATGCTGTAACAGAAAAATTGCAAAAGAGAAGCATCTAAAACAATAAAATTTTGTTAGTTATATATTAAATTATTAATAAAGGCAGATGCATCAGGATTCAGGAATAATAAGTTTGAGCAATTAACTCAATTCTGAAAAGGACTTATTTCCCCAAGCATTTATTTAATCAGGAAACTATATAGGACTGTCATTTCTGCACCTGTTCAATTTTTCTTATTGTAATGCTAATATCAGGGAAAAAATATTTCATTGTTTCATTTCAGATTTATCATCATAATTGATGTAAATATGTTTACACTTTCAACTGGTTTTTTTTTAGCTTTAATTCAAGGGCAGAAAAGAACACCGTTAGTTGGAATTTTAAATGATAAAACTCAGGCTTTCAACCATAATACATAAAATATTGAGTGTGATGGGTGATCAGAAAAATACTTATTTCCCCAAGCATTTATTTAATCAGGAAACTATATAGGAATGTCATTTCTGCACCTGTTCATTTTTTCTTAATGTAATGCTATATATCAAGGAAAAAATATTTCATTTTTTCATTTCAGATTTATCATCATAATTGATGTAAATATGTTTACACCTTCAACTAAGTTTATTTTAGCTTTAATTCAAGGGTAGAAAAGAACAACACTGTTAGTTGAAATTTTTAAATAATAAAGCTCAGGCTTTCAACCATGATACATAAAATATTGAGTGTGATGGGTGATCAGAAAAATTTTGGATAAAACACTAAAACGCCAGTGAAATTTTTTGGCTTATCATATACTTTCATTCCTAGTATTTTGAAATTAGTTATTTTGGTCCCTAAAATTTGTTAACAGCTCTACATTTAAGTCCCTCATGAATAAGACATGAGCTTTTCATCACACTTCAGCTCTTGGCATTTTAAATATGACCACACTTTACCTTCTAGAATTTTAAAATTTTATTGCACTGCAGTCTTAAAATTGTAATATCACAAAGCATTTTAACCCCGCAAAAGCTTATAGTTTTCACTTATAGTAGTAAGGATTAAGTAACTAATTTTGAAATGAGAGGGACAAAAGTGTATACTAGGCAAAACCTCAAGGGATTTGTAGTAATCTACCCAAAGTTTTTTAAGCCTTAGGCCAGTTTTGACATTAAATAATTCAAATGTATGGTTTACCCTCTACTAGAAGATATCACCAGCAAAGAAATTTGCATGTACAATATAAACTTAAGTTCAACAATGGATGCTGCTTGTCCATTATATTTTTTGGGCTATCAAGCAACCCTGATAATACAAAATGAATAGGTAAAAACAGCATCATTAATCTCACAACTTAGGGCTTGAAGCTGAGTAGTTCATTAATATTCAATTTGTTTCAATTTCATCATCCAATTTAATTTGGGTAAGCCATAGTCATTGATGCCAGAAGTTTACCAATCCAATCACTGGATTTTGCCAACAGGTATGAATAATTATGGCCAGAAACATAACAAGATTAAAAACCTCAGTTCAGTCACTTGTCAACAAAAGAAGAAACTATAAACCAAAGGATCTCATGTAGAAATACCATTAACAAAAGCGACAAGTGAAATAATGAATAGAAGTACAGAAGTAACCAGAAACATCGGTGGCTTTGAACTCACCTTGTTAAGGTAATTTAGTTGTGTAATGACACAAATCACTGCAACTGTAAGGAAAAACCAAGTCTGTGGGTAAGCTATCTGACTTGTTCCCTCCAGGGTAAGCTTTATTGCAATTCCAATGGCCTTTATGCTTACAACCTGAATGACATCAGGGACAAGGAATCACAAGGTGAGCACTTAGCATTAACAGTGGTCCTACATTATATCATGGAGGGGCTATGCAAGCCCCGCCCTCAACATACCCCACCCCCCCCCCCCCCCAAAAAAAAAAAAAGAAAACGTACATTTCAAAATTAAAAGGAAAGATAATTACCGTAATTGAACCAATTAAAGAACATATTCCCAAGTAGACCAATATGTTTGTCTGCCCACAGCGAGGTTCAAAGTACAAAATCAAAGCTAACACCATTGAAAGTGAAGCTGCTACATATATTAAAAAAGCTGAGAAAACAAAAAGAAAAGCAAAATTAATAAGTAATTATTTAAGATAATAAATGCTGTGCAACAATAAAAATTAAAAAAGAAAAATACTAACCTGGTTGGGTTGCCAACGTCCAGATCTCTTGTATAGAATTAGGAGTATGTTCTTGAGGTGCATGAATAACGATAACTACAGATCCAACAATGCAGGACACACATCCAACAATACCCATTCTCTGCAGCCGTTCTCTCAACATGAAGTGTGCCAAAATCGCACTACTCAGGAATCATTAAACAAATTAATTTTTTTAAACAAAAGGCTAACGATTATATCAGAAGATACCACAAATAATAAAATGTTGCACATCTGCATGTACCTGATAATTATACTAAGTGCACCAAGAGGAGTCACTAAAACTGCAGGAGCATAAACATAAGCCACAAAATTTGCAACCTCTCCAACAAACACTGTTTTATGAAAGTTATAAACAAGAAGTCAATTGCCCAGTGGATGATAACCATAACTTCACAGATGGTTTGCAGAATGAAAGAGAGAGACTTGCATTCATGTTTCTAAACTTACTTGTCACCATGCCAGCCCACCACAGTGGTTCTAGTAAGTAGGTATAACCTCCAACTCCTAAATTATTCAGGAGAACTAGGTCAGTTATATTATGTAAAGAAGTATGCATAATTCCAGTAACATGAACTTCAGCTGAAATTTCTAATTAATAATGAAGTTGTTGGTAATTTTCACAGGGAAAAAAAAATCTCCACCCATTATTGATTCAAAGCCTGCAGGTGCAACTCCACAAAAGACAAAGTGGGAAAGTAGCAGATTTCTAGGTCCGAAATTTGAATCACAATACTATTAACTAAGTTATTTATCAATCACAACAAGCCCCCAATGGAAGCAAAATAAGTTAGTTTTTCAGCCAACTCATTGCTTATTGCTAATTAAACATGGCAGCAAGATCTAAAAAAATTGCAATTTGGACCATTATATTTGAACTTCTAACTAAGAACCATTCCCAAGGCTACATCTGATCTTATTACAGCATCTTGTGATGCTTATTACACAAAGAACCCACATAGTATATTTCATTCAGAAACTCATAAATACATTCTTTGCCCAATGAAGCACTCGTAAGGCAAGCAATTTCAATACACAGATACTAAGCCTGCAATAAGAGGCGTGTAAATCACTTGTCAATTGTTAAAAGACCATTAATAATCTCAATCAATTGTGTCCAGATTCAGATAATCTAAGCTTGTTAAGTGAACAAAACAAGAATTAAGCAATTCAGTTAATACCCAAACGAGCAAAATAAACAAAGAATTGAAGAAAAGTAAGAAAGTGACGAACCTGCACGAGTACCGGTAGCCCCGGCCCGCTTCAGCCCCTTCTTCTTCAAAATGAAGCTACACCCAATAAAAGCACTAGATACCACAGCAAGAATTAGCCCCTTTGAATTATCTGATACTCCTCCCATGGGTTTTTTTCCCTTCCTCTAACAGCAGTAGGAGCAGCTTATATTTATATATACATCAAAATTCAATTCCAACGAATAGAAAAAAGAGATTTAGATTGCAAAAATTCGCTCCTCCCTCCAAAAGAAGAATCGAACAGGCGTCGTTTGTATGGAATTGTATTGACCGGGAAACGCTTGTTTGGAGATAGAGAGGGAGATCTGAAAAATCTTAAAACAAAACACTTGTCGTCGACGATTCTCCGTATTATTATTATTAATATCATTATTGTCTTATTATCGGAAATTTCCCGATACCAGTTCGGAGGATACGCGTAGAGCAGTCATTTCCTGTTCCGTTAATTTTACATATTTATTTTTTTATATTTATGTGAAGTTTCTAAAACTTTCTTTTAGAAGTACTAGTTTTTGAATCTTTTTTTTTTTTTTTCAATTTATAGATATTTTATAAAAAAATAAAAAAAAAAAAGCCTATTTTCACTTTGAAAGTGCATTAATTTTTTTTATAAAATAAAATTTGAGATTTATTCAATTAATATTTTAGAATATACAATCTTATCATCTTTAATCGATATTAACGTGTTATAATTAATATATACGTCAAATTTATATCTCCCTACAAATTTAGAAAGAGAAAGTAAAAAAAATTAAAAAGAAATGAGAGAGAAAAAAATATTTTTTATAAATGTGAAAATTATTTTATTAATAATGGTGTAGAGAGGGAAAATATATTAATATAATTATTTTATTTTAGTTATGGTTATAATATTTTTTTTAATTTTGATCAATTTTTGTCGAATATAATTGTAATTAAAATTATAAATTGAGATAAAATTAAATTTTGAACAAAGCAAAAATTAGTAAAATTTTGGAATTTTGAAGTCATTAGACCTATTGATTACAAGGCAAGAGCTAAAAAGAAAAGTTTTGAGTTTTTTTTTAAATTAAGTGTATTTCTTAAATCAATTTTAACAATTTTTTATTCTTTTTTTTTGTTAAATAAATTTTAATTTCCTTTAATTAAACACATAACTCAATAGATAATTTAATATGTCCCAATAAATAGATAAAATGATCATTGGTTTTCTTTTATGTTATTAATAAGATTTGATTATTATAATAAAATTTAAAAATATTTTTTATAAATTATTAATTCAACATAAATAATTTATTTATTATCAAATCAAAAATAGAAACTCAATACAATATTCAAAAGCTAACCTGTAAAATTATATTATACATCTCAATAGACAAAATATGAAATGTATAACAACAATTTATAGTGAATTTTGTTTTGGAAATAAAATAAAAGATTTGGATTTTTTTTTTCCCCGGTTCTCACGTGTAGGTGATGGTTACAGTAACAGTGTCACAATTTAAAAGACACGTGATAAGCTGGACGGCAGCAAATGAGAAATTTTCAGGGAAATTTAGGCCATCACGTGATTATAAATTTTCTAATTATGATTTTTTTTGTTAAATAATAATTATTATATAGGATAAATATGAAAATTAACTATTTCAATTATAGAATATCATAATTAACATGTTAATATGTCAGCTCATAATTAATAATTTATAATGTAATGTGTTATAATTTACACGTTAATATGTCACATTATAATTTATAATTTGGTACAATATATTAAATTCTCCTAAAAATTTTTCCAGCATATGCAATAGAGGCTGTAGTGATCATGGGGCTTTGAGTGCTCTCTCAACATGTGATTGTTTCGCTTTCACTTTTCATGCCGTTTGTCAACTAATTAATAAATGAAACAACAAAATATAATGGAGAAAATTACTATTATGTTTACAAAACAATTTTGGAAAATGAGGATAAAATCAGACTAGTAATAACCTTGAAAATAAATATTAGTTCTAACAAAATAAATTATAATGATAAAAGTTTAAAATCATCAAAAAAATCTTTCACATATATTAAAAAGATGGAATACTCAATTAGCAAGTAAATTCCATTTTTTTTATAAAAAATTTAATTTAAAAGATATACATAGATTTTTTTAGGTATATTAATATTCTAAGAATCAGCTATTAACTGACTGATCGTAGGTTCGAATCCTACTTAGAGATATTTGATTCATTCCGAATTCTTTAATTCGGAAATAAAAGGGTTCACTTTGACCGTTAATAGTAGGTAACCCATACCCTGTGTGTTTCTTTGTATTGCATTCTATCTCATCATATCACATTTTGTTCTACGATATTTGAGAATCACCGTCAATACCTCGGTTTAAATAAATCCCATACAATCCTTTGTTCCATAGTCTGGGGCTATTTACAACTAACCAATTAAGAATTATTATATGTACTACTATTAGCAAGTGCATCAAAGATGCAGTCATCGATTCTCTTGAGAGGCTAGATCCTATTGTTAAGAATAATGATTACTATTTTCATTAACAACATTTAATCAACTAGGCAACCATATGCTTCGACCTTCATTGAAAGCCGCACTATTCGTTGAAGATAAAAGTACATTGAACCCATATGAAGTTTTACCGTGAGCATATTGTATCCATTGGGCAAATATGGATTCAATCAAGATTTATTTCTCTGGAGTACCAAAAGCAAACATAACATCATTATGAACATAAAGTCCGAAAGTACGGAATCCCAAAATCATACTGGTAATAATCTTCATGACATTATTGTACTCTATTTCTATAAAGTGAATTTAAATTAAATAATTCATTTTTAGTTATATTTTAATTTAAATTAAAGTGAATTTAAATTAAATAATTCATTTTCAATTATATTTTAATTTTTTTAATTGTTTTAATCTAATGATAATATAAGTCTATTATAAAGGCAAGCGGAAGAATTAATAAAAAAAAACTTACCTTTTTAATGAAATAACTCTTTAATCCTTTACTTTCTTTAATGAAGTAACATTTTAATATTTCAAGTGTTATTAAGATGTCTTAAAGTGTAACAATGTTCTTTTTCACTTATCCACTAATTTCTCTCCCTCCATAAGTCCTGAGAGGTTCATTTCTTACTTTCTATAGGCTCTTGGCTACTGATTATAGAAGAAATGAGCTAGCAATCTCAATCTCTCAGTAGTAGAGTAAGGGGGAATTGAATGGAAGTATTTTGGTAATTAAGATAATCAAGGAGACTCTTTTTTTATTGCTGTCTTTTTGGTAGTTTTTTTGGTGAATAAACCTATCAATTTTAGGATGATGCAGAATATAATGGCTAGTGTCTGACACCATGTCAAGAGCATGACCTTTGTTATTAAAGGAGACTCCTTGTTTCATTTTCACTTTTTCCACGAAGCAAATATGAATCGAGTTCTTTTGAATGGGCCATGGCAGTTTAAGCAACAATTGCTTATGTTACCAAGGTTCCCTAGGATGGTTCCAACCTCCCCTATTGCACTGAATTTGGTTTCTTTCTAGATCTATGTCCTTAATATGCCTCCTAGATCTTAAGTGGAAAATGTTATGAAGTCCATTGGATCAGCCATTAATGTGTTTGGTAAGTTTGGCACAAAAGCACTCTGATTTCATGTTTGATAAGAACACGAGTTCTGATTGATATTTCCAAACCTCCTTTACTAGGTATGAATTTCAAAACGGCGGGTTCAATAGTGTAATTGACCTTCAAATATGAGAAGCTTCCAAGCTTCTATTGTCGGTTGTGGCAAAATTGGGCATTCAAAAACTAGGTATGAATTCTTAATGGACAATCTAACCTTAGTGGCTCAACCAAGGCAATATGGTCCTTCCTTTAGGGCTGCCACCAGCAAGAGTTTTAGGGTTAAGATCATAATAGGAAATCATTATATTTGGGGACAAGGATGAAGAGTTTTTCATGGCGAAAAAAACTCAACTGAAGCTATAGATAAGTTAAAGGATGAGGGTCAAATTCAAATGCAAGAAATGTAATGCATAAAGGAATGAATGCTCCATTCCATGCATCCCAAGTAAGTGAGCTTAGTGGGCATGTAAACTCTAATGATATAGCAGTTGTGGTGGACCAAACTCCTTTGGTAGGCCCATTTGCTATTGTTCCTCGCACAATGTCTGTTCAAGTTAATGCTTAGTTAATTGAAGATAGAGTGGCTCATGATAATGGTTTAAGAAAAAGAAAGAAGGTTATCGAAATAAAAGTAGCAACATTTGTAAGATTATTTGAATCAACTTTTGCATAAACTAATGAAGCTAATGGAGATTTAAACATGATAAAGGTGGATATTGGTTTCGAGTTCTGCCACACATTATGAGGATCTTAGGTTGGAATTCTTAGGGGCTTGAAAACCAACTTATAGTTCGTCAGCTTCTTGCTTTAATTGAAGAAAGATGCTCAATTGTAGTTTTCCTTATTGGAATGATAAGTAATTCTCTAAAGTTTGATGAAGTTCATAGAGGAATGTGAATGGATAATGGTTTTTTATTTTAATTTTAGCTACTAGTGTTAAAGTAAGAATCATGTGGAATAATTTTGTCAATGTTGAAATTGTTTCTTATTCGAATTGCCATATTAATACAAAATTTTCTTGTGTCTTTTGTCTCATTGGCGTTTTACTAGCTTTTATGATATTCCTAATAAGAGCCATAGATTTGAGCCGTGGAATGCAATCAAGCATGTGTTCTCATTCAATTCTCTTCCATGGTTTATTCGAGGCGATTTTAATGATTTGTTATTTAAGCACGAGTATAATGGCAATCATCCTCATCCTTTAGCTCTTCTGAATGGGTTTAAGGAAACTGTTGATTTTTGTGGTTTGCAGGACTTAGGTTATAGAGGCCATCCATTCACATGGGAGCGAGGAAGGGGTACTGATCAATTTGTTGAAGAAAGGTTGGATCGTTTCCTTGCCTCACAGTCTTGGGTACTTATGTCACCTCAATTCAAAGTGTTTAATTTATACGCATCATCTTCTGACCACTAGCCTATTTTTTTGGCATGGCCTACTCGATCTGAATTTAAAAACAAGCAGAGATACAAGCTATTTGAGTAGCTTTGGTTATTGGATAAGGAATGCAAGTATCAAATATCTAATGCTTGGCGAGGGTTTTCGGATGTCAGTGATCTTATGAGCACATTGCAATCATGACCGCAAGACCTAGCTGGATGGGACAGAGGTAAATATGGCAAGCTCATGAAGGAAACAAAAAATTGCTAAAGTCGGTTTGAACAATTGAAGCCATCCCATGATCATAATGGAGATTGAATTCTTTAAAGAATTCTTTAAATTCATGGGCATATGGATTTTTTGCTAGAAAAAGAAGAGGTTCATTAGAAGCAATGGTCTCGCATTAAATGGCTAACAGAGGGTGGTTGAAATAGCCATTTCTTTCATTCTATGGCTACTACTAGGAAGCATTTTTATACTTTGAATGGGTTGCTTGATAGTGAAAGTAATTAGCAGACGTCATTTAATGCGATAGGGTATATTGTAATGATTATTTTTCTAATCTTTTTCAATTTGCAGGTTCAGTTATTAATAGTGAACTCACTGCTAATATTCACCAAGGGGTTTCTATAAAGCAATAGGTTTCTCTTCTACTTCCATTTCAAGCTAATGAGGTGCGAAAAGCTTTGTTACAAATAGACCCTTTGAAATCTCCAAGCCTAGATGGATTCCCAGCTTCATTTTATATACATTATTGGTACATTGTAGGTAATGATGTTATTGCTGCTTGGTTATCTATTTTAAATGGCATGCCTTTTCCTGCTGGGTTTAATCATACTCACATTATGCTAATAACAAATGTTGTTAATCCTATTTGCATGAATGAACTACGTCGACGCTATTAGTTTATGCAATATGATTTATAAATTGATGTCAGAAGTGTTATTAATAGGATAAAATCTTGTTTGCTTGGTTTGGTTTCTAAGGAGCAAAGTGCTTTTGTTCCCAATTACTTAATTATTGATAATGTTTAATTGAGAGTGGAACCTATGCATGCTTTGAAAACTAATCAAGATGGGTGTTCGGGTATGGTAGCTATTAAGCATGATATGGCAAAAACGTGTGGCCATCTAGAATGGAGTTTCATTGAAATTGTTTTGGTTGCACTTGGTTTTCCTATACAGTGGTGTAACCTAATTATGCGATGTGTTAGCTCGATGACTTATTCTATTTTGTTAAATGGTTATGTGATGGGTGAGGTTCTTCCTCAAATAGGGGTAAGGTAAGGAGACCCCTTATCTCTTTATTGTTCATTTTGTATGGTGATGTTCTCTTGGCGTAGCTGACAAATTCATGAACTATATTTAGAATTCATGGTTTAAAACTTGCCCTTACAGCTCCAGCAATTACTCACAGCAATTACTCACCATTTCTTTGCAGATGATGGCCTTATTTTCTATAAAGCTAATCTAGAAGAAGCTTCTAAGCTGAAGCATTTCCTTTTGTTGTATAAAGTAGCCTCTGGTCAGTTGGTAAATCCAGATAAATCCTATACTTCTTTTTGCTTCGCAAGTCTCAAAAGCTAAAAGAACCAGATTCACTACTTATTTGGTATAGGGTCCTCGAACTTTATAGGTATTTATCTAGGGTTACCTTCTATTATTGGACAGTGAAAGAGAGCAACTTTTTAGTTTCTAAGAGATAAATTTTGAAAGAGGCTCTTTGTAATACCTAAGGTTCTCCTAACCTATTAGAGTTAGCAATGGAAACATTATAATGTCCATATATTGTGCCATTCAAGGCCTTTCTAACACAACAAGACCAATAAGAACATCTAGGAATAATTTTAATAAATAATGTGGCAATAAGTAAAGAATACAATCAATTTTGATAAGTACCCTTATGATAAAGTGAAGTCAAACCGAGTTTGACTTAATGTGACTATGTTAATAATTTATTTAAAATATGAATCTAAAGTGCTAGTTAATGGGCATTGACATCTCCTAAGGTATTGGGAGATGATGATTGTGATATGAGAAGTTGAATTCAATCAAAGTTACAATGGTATAATAGAGGTCAAACTTAGTTTGACCCAATGAGCCTACATGATATACATACTTGAACAATGCTATTAAAGGGCTAGTAAATGTGCATTATGATATGTATAGAATTTATCTAATAATATCTAGAGTGTGTGGTAACATTAGAAGGTAGAAATATATATACTAAAGTAAAAGAAAAGGAAATGGAAAATGTATTAAGTACCGAACTTGAAATGTGCATATATAGATTTGTTAATGGGCTTTTGGACTCAAAAGCCCAAGCCCATTGAATGGCTGTGTAAAGACCCACCTTTTAAGCCGTGACGGTCCTAGAGCAAAGGGAGACATGAAGTCAACTAAACCCGTAGAACCCCGTTTAATATATAAATCTTTATCATTTATCATATAGGACCTTATCCGTAAGATCGTAACCTCATTACCTTCCTTATTGCCTATTACTTGCTTATCATCTCCTCATTAACTCATAATATCATTTACACACATAACGTGTAAAACTTCTAAAATTGTACTTCATTTCATTAACCCAATGTTCATTACTTTGTACATAATTACAATAACAACTATGATACAATTCACATTACATATATATACCCCACATCATATTAGTGCTAACCCTTAGATAACCATGAAGCTTTAACAATGATCTTCATAATTGGGAATAACGACACTTGAATTTATCAGAGCAACTTCCAAGTGAAAGAACATAGCTTGGAATTTACCTTGCTGACTCGTTGACTTTGCCTGAAAAATTTGAACAACCAAAATATGAGACATGCTCAGTGAGTACACAATAATACAATATATATATGGTGAGTAACAAGACTATTTTCAGGATGGGTTCTTTATAGCAATAAAACAATTTCGATCAATATTATTATTATGATTCAATTTCTCATTTAAGATAGAAACAGTATCTTTAGCAAAAATAACATTCTCTCAGGAGCAAAATGCTTTTCGCACATATAAATTTAAGAGTAGTGACCTAAGCCTTGCTCATTCATATGTATCACATTACATAAGACTGATAAGATCTTACGATTAGATGTTCCCCTTAACAAAGATTGGGTACTCTCGCCCTACCCGCAAGCTTATGCCAAGTGCATTAGGTCTGATGTATTACCCCACATCAGAAGGAGATTTCTGCTTATCAATAGGTAGTGAATAAGAAAGTTCATATAAGGTTCATGTCAAGGAATTCAATGCTCACATTATGAATTCAATAAATTAGGTTCACAATAGCCAATGATCATCAAAAAGCATCATATCAAATGGTTCAATTTCTAATGAACACTTCAAGCCTATTGAGAAATCAAAATATTTCAACAATTAAGGTTTGAACAATAAAGGTTCAAGCATATGACATAAGGCATATTATATTATTAAATACTCACCTTAGACTCCTTTGCTCCTATTTACATTTAACTATGATGCTAGTAGTGCTCCTCGCACTTTTGCATAATATTCTTATCCTTGTCATTAGATTCTACACATTATATTTTAATGGCACCTCAATCACTTTCTTAGTATGACATTTGTTTAATTTAGCTTAACTTACTAACATTTCTATCTTGTTCATTAAAGCACAACTTATTACTTTTAAAGTTAAGATATGTTATACATATACTTGTTATTAAATTTAACATTTTCCTTAATTGTTCTCCAAATGGCCAAAGCTATTCATTTTAGGAAGGATAATTCCTTTCCTCTCAATTCTATATTTCAACTTTGAGTAACATCAATTTAAGCAATTTCTAATATTCAATGGAGTTAATACTATTCCTACCATCAATTCCATAAATGAACCTAGTTCATTAATCTTGGGAAAAATCATTTCTATCAATTGAATTTCAAAATTGACATTATGCAAATCATATGACACCATTCTCAAGCTTGATTTTCCCTTCAATTTCATAAATCCAAGTCTAAATTCTCAAAATCCTCAATTTTCCATAAACCCTAGAATTTGGGGAGATCATCAATTCCTCATCCAATTTTCAAATTAATCATAGATTCATCAAATTAACATAACATAAAACTTATGTGATCCTTCAATCATCAATATCTAATATTAGAACATCAAGTTTCCTTTTGGACCAAGTTCATGCAATTAAGACTTCCAAGTCTTGAATTAAGCTTCCAAAATTCATTTTAACACATCTATATCATTTTTCTTTATCTAAAATAACCATAAATATATCTAATTTGGATTTAGAACACTTTCTTATTCATCCTCTATAATGGCCGAATTCTTCTTCATGGTATAAGAAGGATTTCATGCAATTAAAATACAAAAAATCAATCTTATAACATGGAAAAGAGAAGATGAATAAGATTTCTCACCTTGGTTAGCTTTGGTTTGCTAAGGTTCTTGTTGCTATTGTTTAGAGAGAGAGAGCTTCTTTTGTGGTTATGGAACTTTGGTTTAGAAAGAGAAACTAATTATGATTCTTTAACATAAATTGCTTATACATATATTGAGTTGGGTGGTGAGAATTTATCAAGTTAAATCCAATGGTTAGCATTTGATCTTGATAAATGACTATGATTACATCAAGATGGATGGTTAGGATTGATAAAGATGGATGGCTAGGATTGTCTCTATAAAGGTGATGATCATCATATGGTGTTGTAGTGCCCAAAGTGAATCCAGACTTACATGTAGGGAAAATGAGAATTTGATTTGATTTGATTTAGGATTTTGACTTAGTCAATTTTTGTGGCTAGTTATCAAATTCTCATATTGCATTCTCTACAACACATGTTTCATTATTTTGGGCCCAATATTTTGAACTCATATTTCTTGATGTTTTATGGCTCTTGGGCCCAATGGGCCAACCTTCTTGTATTGGGCCTTTGTTGTTTCAAGACCCATTTGTAAATCCATCTATGCATGTTTCAAGCTCGGTACTTAATACATTTTCCATTTCATTTCCTTCACTTTAACATACATAATTCTATCTTCCAATATCACTATACACTTTAGGTATCATTAGATAAATTCTATACATATCATAATGCACATTTACGAACCCCTCAATAGCATTGTTTAAGTATGTATATCATGCAAACTCATTGAGTCAAACTAAGTTTCACTTTTATTATACCATTGTAACTTTAATTGAATTGAACTTCTCATATCACTATTATCATCTCCCAATGTCTTAGGAGATGTCAACACCCGTTCACTAGTACTTTAGATTCATATTTCAATTAAATCACTAACATAATCACATTAAGTCAAACTCAATTTAACTTTCACTTATCATAAGGGTGCTTATCAAAATTAATTGCATTTTTTACTTATTGTCACATTATCTATTAAAATTACCTTTTATGATATTCTTATGCTTCCTATGGTGCTAGGGAGGCCATGAACATTATGGTGCCTCCATTGCTAACTCTAATAGATTAGGAAAACCTTCGGTATTATAGGTCGGTCCATAAGGCCTAAGGATGGATGAATATACACTTAACTAAGAGTTAAAAATAGCTAACCAAGGTTAAGTTAGATGTTGGAAAAACTAGTCACCATTTTTTACTAAGTCAATTCCTTTTCCAACTTGAATTCTCACTTCACCCACACCTAAGTCTACATTCACTTTGCTCTTTCCAAGCCATATAATGATGATCATCACCATTGTAGAGAAAATCTTGGCCCTCTACCCTGATCAAATCTCCACCCTTCAACCTATTATATATATGTATGTATATATATATATATATATATATGTATGTATATATATATATATATATATATATATATATATATATATATATATATATACATATATATATATACATATATATATATACATATATATATATACATATATATATATACATACATATATATACATACATATATATACATACATATATATACATACATATATATATATATATATATATATATATATATATATATATATATATATATATATATATATATATATATATATATGCAAAATTTATGTTATGATCATCATTATGCTTATCTCTACACCAAAATTCTACAATCACAAAAGGAAATTCTCTCTACACCAAAGCAACAAGAAACCTAGCAAACCAAAGCTAACCAAGGTAAGGAATCATATTCATCTTCTCATATCTATGTTTTAAGATTGATTTTAGTATCTTGATTATATAAAATCTCTTCTACACTAGATATATGTTTCGGCCAACACTAGGAAATGATTAAGGAGATGTTCTAAGTTCTATTTGAATACATCTATGGTTACTTTAGAAGAAGAATAATGATTTAGAAGTGTTGAAATGAACTTTGGAAACTTAATTCAAGACTTGAAAGTCTTAGTAGCATGAAATTAGTCTAAAAGGGGAATTGATGTTCTAATGCTAGATGTTGGCAATTGAATGATCATATAGGTTTTATGTTATGCTAATTTCATAATTCCATGATCAATTTGAAGATTGGATGAGGTATTGGTGGTTTTCTCCAAATTCTAGGATTTATGGAAAAATTAGGGATTTTGAGTATTGAACTTGAATTCATGAAATTGAAGGAGAAATTAAGTTTAAGGATGGTTTAACATAATTTGTTTAAGGTTAATTTTGAAATCTAATGGATGGAAATGATTTTCCTAAATTTAATGAACTAGGTTCATTTATGGGATTTAATGGTGAAAGTGGAATTAGTTCTCTTGAATGTTGGGAATTGCTTAAATTGATTCAAATTGACTATTATGATAGTTGAAATAGGAAGGAAAGGAATTATCTTTCTCTAAGTGAGCCATTGGAAAACAACTAAGGGAAAGTATTGGAATCAGTAACAAGTATATGTATAGTATGTCTTGACTTTAAAAGTAATAAGGGAGCACTATAATGAATAAAATAAAAGTGTTAACAAGGTAAACTAAATTTAAACTAATGACATAATAAAGAAATGATTAATGTGTAATTAAAATGCAATGTGTAGAATCTAAAGACAAGGACAGGATAATGTCTAAGAGTGCAAGAAGCACCACTTGCATCAAAGTCAAACGTAAATAGGAGCAAAAGAGTCCAAAGTGAATACTTAATAATATAATATAACTTTGTGCCATTTGCTTTGAACCTTTATTGGTTAAACTGTAATCGTTGAAATATTCCAACTCCTTGATGAGCTTAAATTGCCATTGAAAATTGAACCATTTGATATGATGCTTCTTAATGACATTTAACTATTGTGAACCTATCATGTTGAATTCATAATGTGATCATTGAATTCCTTATTGTGAACCTTATATAAACTCTTCTATTGAATGTCTATTGATAAGCAGAAATACCCTTATGATGTGGGATAATACATCGGACAATGTGCACTCGGTATAAGATTGCGAGTAGGGCGAGAGTACTTAACCTCTGTTAGGGGGGAACACCTAACCGTAAGATCTGATCAATTTTGCATAATGTGATACATGTGAGTGAGCAAGGCTTAGGCTCCCGCTCATGAATTTATATGTGTAGGAAGCGTTCCACTTCTAAGAAAAATATTATTTCTACTAAAGTTGTTGTTTCCATCTCAAATGAGAAATTGAATCATAGTGACAACATTGATTAAAAATCATTCCATTGCCATACAAAGCTCTTCTTGATAATGGCCCTTATACTCACTATTTATATTGTATTATTATGTACTCACTGAGCTTCGTCTCATTCTTTAGTTGTTTTAATTTTTCAGGCAAAGTCGACGAGTCAGCAAGGTAAATTCCAAGCCATATTCTTTCCACTTGGAAATTGCTTTACTACTTTCCAGTGTTTTGACTCTTGATTATGAAGATCATTGTTAGAACTCCATGGTTACCAAAGGGTTAGCACTTATGTGTATGGGGTATGTAATGTGAATTGTATTATAACTACTATTAAAATAATGTATGAAATACTAAGCATTTGGTTAATAATATGAAATACAATTTTAGAAATTTTACAAGTTGTATTTGTAAATAGTATTATAAGTACTAAAGAAATGATAAGCAAGAATGGGTAGCAAGGAAAGGTAACCAGGTTATGATCTTGGGATAAAATCCTACATAATAGATGGTAAAGAATTATAAGTTAAGTGGGGTTCTACGAGTTAGGTGACTTTATGTCTCCCTATGCCCTAGAACCATCACGGCTTAATAAGCGGGTTGTGACACTCTCATCATGAAAAGGCAAAATTTTATCTATAGTAAGTAAAGAGGTAATGATCAAATCTGTTATGAACTTCCTATACAATGAGTGTGTTCTAAATCCTAAATTCTACTCCAAATGAACTTCAAAAGAGTATGAACTCATTTTGGTGGAATCATGTTTACAACAATTAGCACCATATTCATTAGACTGCTAGGGACAAGCTTTGTGTTGCAAAAGATAAGGGTGGTCTTAGTTTTCATAAATTAAAGGAGTTTAATTTGGTCATGTTAGCAAAGCAATGTTGGCTACTTCTATCTAATAGTACTTCCCTAAGAACTAGAGTTCTCAAAGCTAAATATTCTCCTATTTCTAGCTTGTTGTAGGTGCAAATAGGCCAAAATCTAAGCTACAGCTAAAGAAGTCTTGTTGTTGCTATTCCTTTGTTACTTAAAGGTATTTATTGGTGTGTGGGTAATGGTAATTTAATTTTTATTTAGAATGACCCATGGATTCCAATGCCATCTTCCTTTAAATTGGTTACTTAAAATGCCAATTTGCCAATTAATTTGAAAGCTTTAGGGTTTGATGGTGGATAATAAATAGAATGAGATTTAATTAATTTTGTGTCTTTTTTTTTTTTTTTTTTTGCCAAGAGATGTGGAATTGATTTTATCTATTCCTTTGAGTTTGAATGATCTACTCTATAGGCTAGCTTGGTTTTATTCTAAAGATGGTAACTACACTAGGAGGTAGGGTTATAAAACATTTATAGGGGAAGTTGATAAACAAGTTGCTTATAGGAGTTCAATATCATCTTTTTGGAAAGATATTTGGGATCTTGAAGTGTAGCCACGGCAAACGAATTTCGTTTGGCTACTGTGCAAGGGGCTCCTCCTATCAAAATGCAATTTGGTTAAAAAGCAAGTGCCTATTGATAGTTGTTGTGCGTTTTGCTAAAAATTTGAAGAAATTGATTTGCATATTTTATTATTATGTGAGTTTGCTAGAGATTTTTAGCAGGTTTACCTTGTAGCTGATTTATTTCTGCAATTTAGACTATTTCATTGATTTAATGGATTTCTCAAATGTTTAGTTCCATGGATAAAAAGGATAAGGGTCATCTTCATTGCATTGTTTGACTTATTGTGGTGGGCTGGTAACCAGAAAGCATAGGATAATATAGTATTCTTGCCTGACAATGTTGCTCACAGGGCGATTGTTAACCATTTCAATTTTGATAGGGCGATTTAGTTGAAAAAGAAAGAAAATGGTCTGCAAACTCCTGCTGGTTCTATAATGGCACCATTAAAATGGAGCCTTCCCACTATAGGTTTGTTAAATTGAACATAGATGTTTTTGTTCACATAGACTTTAGAATGAGTTCACTTGGAGCTATTATTCAAGCAAGTTTTGGAGTTGTTATAGCTATTATGTATGCTCCATTGGATTGTTTTGTTGATGCTTTAACTATGGAGATGGTTATTCTTTGAAATGCATTGGCATGGATGGGAGCTTCTTCATGGTTTGCAGCTAAGGTGGAGACTGATTGTTTGGCTTTAGTTCAAATGGTAAAGCAAAATAATAAGGACCATCACATCAAGAATTAATTTTTAAGGAGATTCGGTTGCTTTTAGCTCAAGATGTTAAGCTTGCTCATGTTAAGAGGAAAGCAAATACTTTCCTGTTTTTCATACGTTCGCATTTATTATATGCATTTATATATATGTATGTATAATTTTGCATTATTATTACATAGATGCACGTTAGCATGTGATTGTGAATAATGGATGAATATTCGTTGTTGCATATTGATTGTGATGGACGGATGAAAACAAGATGACACAGTGCTACTTAGGAAAGTAGATCTATTTATAATGATTGAGATAAGATGAGCTAGGACTGGTGGCTGATGGCAGGGGCCTGCTCATTGCCCTACTATGACCAGTCGGGTCGGTGCTGTGTTGCTTTGGCTAGTGACAGCTGAGACCCTTTGTATTGGTTAAGAGATAGTATTGGATTCAGAGAACTAAGATAGAGGGATCGGCTCCCCATATTGAGGTTTAGTGTAGTACTGTGGACTATATTACATCCATATTTGTTTATACGATTTGTTTGCTTTTGTGAGACATTGCATCAACATGATTATTAGACACATATTTACTTGATACTATGTTACTATATTAGTTAGTATCATCACTAAGTTGAACGCTCATTCCTGTTCAAATTATTTTTCAGGTTGTGGAATGACCTCATGAAGAAGTTTTAAATTTAGTTATGTCTTTATCTTTCAGCAGTGCTCTGTATTTAAGTATTGAGTTACGTAAATGATATTTATACATTTGTATTATAATTCTAGAACTCCGTAATGTTATCTTTGTTATCTGTATTCTTGTTAATTGTCAGTTATAATATATATTATGAGTTGAAAATTGTTTTGTTAAGCAGAAACCAATTATATAGTATTTGATATTTTGAGATGAGTGAGATGATAGCCCAATGTGACATTAAATTAATGTGATGTTTAATTGGATCTACTTAACGTGTAGGCCTATAGCCCTATTTTATGTTTGTTTGTCATTTAGTTTGAGGTCTGACTTACTACAGGTACTAGTAGCCATGTGTATTATCCATGTCCTAGTGCAAGTCACATGCCTTGGGTTTGGGTCGTGACAACACTAACCTTAAGATCAACCAAAGAAAATATATTTGACTACCTAAAAAAGAGGATATCTAAAGATTATTCAAGAAAAAACACAAAAGAAAAATATACCAAATCTTAAAATATGAGAACAGAACAATCAGAATAAACTAAAAAATGAGTAGATTTAGACAAATTAAAATCCTAAAAAGTGAGGACAGAAATCTAGATTCACTTTGAAAATGAATAGATCTAAATTTTTATTAGAAAAAAGAAGAGAAAATAAGAGAGAAACCGATTTTTAGCCAAATGGCCAAAAATGGTCTCCAAATAATATATTACGATGAGAGAACGAGATAGGAAAAATGTTATTAAATAATTCAAGTATAAAATGGAACCCATATTCACCTTGTAAATGAATAGATCTAAATATTTATTAGAAAAAGGAGAAGAAATAAGAGAGGCTGATTTCTAGCCAAATGGCGAGAAATGATCTCCAAGCAATATATTACAATGAGAAAACAAGATAGAAAAAATGTTATTGAATAATTCAGGTGTAAAATGAAATTATCAAACATGATTAGACTGACTTATATTTAGCAAATAGTATTTAATGAAGGAATAGTGGAGCTAAAAGCAACGGAAGGGAGGCGGTGGGGTGAAATTTCAAACATTTTAAAATTTCACTTCACCCATTTTAGTCCAAAATTCATTCAAGCAATCAATTAATTTATGTGTAAAACACATACGCATATAAAGAAAAAGGAAGAGTAATCATATTATCTCTTGTAGGTTCCTTCTTTCTTTATCAAAGAGCTTCTCAAGTATGAAGCCTCTAGATCATCAACACCTAGCTCACCTCCAAATTTCCTCTTGATTTCTTTAATATTCTTGAATCCTCTCTTAGATGTCTAATTTGATTCAAGATTTCCCTCAAAAATCATTTAGGAATTTAAGGTTTCTCTTTGGTTTGTTTTGGACTAAACACATTTTTAATTTGCAAGCATTTGTTCTTTCACAAAGAACAAAGAAGAGAACTAAAGATCAAAAGAAAAATTAAAGAAACATTTTCTTCCTTTTCTTTCTCTCTCTCAACTTCTCTCTCTAAGCTTCAAATGGAAAAATGGTGTTCAAAACTTATGAAGAAAAAATGAACATAAAACCCTTTTATACTTCTTTTCCTTCAAGACTTAACTTTTAAGTCTTTACAAAGACTTAATTACCCTTTTAACTCTTCATTTGGTGGAAGGGCAAAGTTGTCTTTGCTTCCTCAAATGGTGAAATGACCATTTTATCTTTTAGGGGTAAAATGGATGTTTCCACTAGCCAAAAGATATAATTTTAATTTTAATCTTAGTAGAAAATTCTCTAACCCCTAAACTCATCATATGGGCTCATGAATAGTAAATTTTCTCTAAACCCTAAATTACCTCTTGACCATATCACATATAAGTTTAGTTCACATCTCATGTATTAAGGGTTTTCACTAAGTTTAAAATTATACCTTTGATTTAGTCCAAATCAATTTTCAATTTAATCTTTCTCATTTACATCATATACAAATTAAGATTTAATTGAATAGAAACTTTTATAGATTAAACATCAAGACATACTAGGGTCCTTGTAAATTTAATTACATATTTAATCATTTTACCACTAATCAATTAATTAAACATTTTAATTAATTATTATGGTAAACCTTTTACACTTGGAAGGTGATCACTATAGGGTGTGTGACTTTCTAGGTTCATGTCTAATTAGCAATGGGAATGAGAAAACACTTTTCTCTACTAATATGAAATCCCCACTTCACACTTAGTCCCATAAGTCGTGAGGGACAGCTAGCATTCCATGTCATGACTACTTAATTAGAAATGAATATTTATAGTTGATAACTTTAAACATTACATGGATCATCAATCATAAATTATCATGCACTAGAATCCCTTCATTAAAGATCCTAATCTTGATTAGGGTAATGGTTTATGTCAAATCCTAATGTGCCTCGATTCTATATCCTTATCTCGTTTCTAATTCTTGATGAAATTAGATTTCTACTAGAAACTCTTTCTAGTGAATCTCACTATTCTAGCAAAAAAGTTAAGTATCAAGAATAACCAGATAGCATAGGATCTTAATGTAATACCCAAGGTCTCCATAGCTCATCAGAGCTATAATAATACCATAGAATATAAATTTTATGGGTATAGTATCAATGACATAGTGATAGAATGACAAAAACTCTTGTTGGTGTTAAGTGCTTGAGTGTGTATTTTTATAAGATAAGAATATTTATTGTATGTTTGATTGAATTAATTTTAGGTAATATGGCTTAGTTTAAGCTTATTATGATATGGGAAGGTAAGATTTAAAATGCCAAGTGAAAGGGAAAGGAAAAAGTTACGAAAAATTTTTAAGTTCAGGAAACGTTTTCGGGTGGGCTTGTTGATGGGCTTTTGGACTCAAAGCCCAAGCCCATGGAGTGGCCGGCCCTAAGGCCTCAAATTTTGGTGGAACTTGACTAAAGAATGGTTAGAACAATTTAATTAGGGGTTAGGATGAGAAAGGAATTAGGTTAGTCATATTTGTTGACTTATGCCAACTTTACACCTAAGCCTCCTACTTTTCCATCACCATGATTATGTTCACTTTGGTGATGATGGTGTTCATTATTTTGATGCTTAGTCACCATACACCTAAGGGCCATCTCAACCATCCATCTTGATCAATCTTAGCCCTCCATTTCAAGTAAAAATGTGACCATTGATTTTGTGTGATCAAATCACCACCATTGATTTTATTTGTATATAAAATGAAATTATGTTAAACCATTTCATTTGTAACCTAAACCAAAAATTTCACCCTCACCAAAGACTCAAAACCTCCCAACTTTTTCTTCAACTTAGAGCTAAATTTGGAGTATTTCAAGGTGAGATTTATTGCTTAAGTGATTCCTTTCTTTCCTTAGCCTAAGTATGATAAATTGTTAGCAATTATTCCTTTTCTTTTGATTTCTATAATTGGATTTTGGTGGAATGATTTGAAGAAGAGTTAGTTTGTCATGTTAAGTGATGAAATATGAGAATTGGGGTTAAGGATTTGGGGTTAAATAGGTGAATAATAACAAGGGAAGCATGAAAGATCAATGAAGAGAAATTTACATAAGGTTCGGCCAAACTAGGGATTTTAGGGGAAGTGTCCAAAATTTTTTTTAACAATATCTAAGGTTATTTGGGATGTTGAAAAGTGGTTTAAAAATGTAAAATTTGAATTTAGAGATTTTATTCAAAAATTGAAATTCTTGAAGGCATAATGCATGATATAAGGAAAGTGTGTAATGTGAAGTGTAGTTTGATGTTTAATTGTTATGGTAGGCTTTGCATAACATTAATTTTATCTTGGCAAGATCAATTTGAGATTTGATTGAGAAATTTTGGGTTTTCCCCAAATCATCCCAATTTGGTAAAGTTAGGGTTTATGAGAATTGGAAGAGATTAGTTTCAATGGGTGAATGAATGTTGATTGTTTAAGCATTAGTTTGATAAACATAAAATTTAATTAAGGAATTAGGAAGGAAAAGGAACCTAATTGTTTTAATGAAAGGATTTGGACAACATGGGATTTTGAAATAAAATGATAAAATAATTAATGTGTTTATGTATGTTATTGTTTAATGTATTGGAATGTGTTTGGTGATTAGTGGTAGGAAGTTAATGTTAAGTTGAGTTAGAATGAGATTAGCAAGTTTGAGGAATAGGAATTAATGTATGATTATTTGGGTGTATTTGTAGAATCCAAAGGCAAAGGCATTGCTCGGGATACCGAGGAGCCTCGTTATAATCTACATTAGAACTATCGGTATAGGAGCTAAGGAGCAAAAGGTGAGTACTTAATAATATAATATGCCTTGTTTCATATACTTGAACGTTTATTGTTCCAACCTTAATGGTTGAATTGTTTCTATGCCTTGAAAAGTTGAATGGCTCATTGATATTCCACAATCTTGATTTGTTGATAAGCTTAATCTGCTTATTGAATATTGAACCGTTGATATAACACTTCCTTGATTATTGAGCCAAAGTGAACCAAACATTTCTTTATGGCACTTGGTCAAATGAGTCTATATTGTTTGATCTTATAATATGATCAATAATGAGAACCCAATTGATATTATATACTATCCATTGTAATATTATATTTCTTGTGCTTTAAATATAAGTCTAAATGTTGGATCACTGTCCTAATTAAAAATGCATTGCAATTCTTTGGCATGCATGATATGCTTTACCAATTACTGAATTAAATATCCCTTATGGCACTTGGCCACATGAGCCTTATTACTTCATTTCCTAATATGATCAATGATGGGAATTTTGATTATTTATTGATATATTATCCATTGAAGTATTTCATGGATAGAAAGGAAAAATGTTTTAATGATATCGTGGCAAGCAGAATACCCCTCTAATGTGGGGCAATACATCAGACATTGTGCACAATGGTAATGAACCTGCGGATAGGGTAAAGAGTATCCGAACCCTAGCTGGGAAGGGTTTATGGCCCCCCAGTACGTACGACCCGATCAATTGTACGTGTGACTGATATGGGAGTGAGCAAGGCGTAAGCCGCCACTCGAATGATAATGATAATGTGGGAAACACACCGTTTCCATAAAGGAAATATTCTGCTAAAAATGCAATAATTACTGTATATGGAAAACTATTCCATAAGAATGATTCTTGATCCGTTTCACTTCATTGCTATAAGAAATTATTACTAAACCACCTACCACTTGTTTATTTTATACAGTATTATTTTGTAGTCACTGAGCTTTGTCTCACCCCATAGTTGTTATTTATTTTCAGGATCAGTTGACGGTTTGGCAAGGTAAATTCCAAGTTTTACATCTCCGCTTGGAAATTGCGTTGCTGATTTTGGGTATCATCATGTACATATTTTGTTATAATTTTGGAGGTTTCACTCTAGAGCTCCATGTTTTATTAAAAGTCTGTAATAATGGTATAACTTAGAGTATCATTAATATGTGTGGTTGGGTATTATCTTACTATAGCCTAGATGTATGATTAACACTCACTTAAGTTGCAATTAGTATACTGGAAAATGAAGTTCAAAAGTGATAAGTATGAAAATGAATTTAGACATTGAATGACTATTACATGGGAATTATGGCTACGATCTTGGGTTAAGGATAACATAATGGTAATGGCTTATGAGTTATAGGTTGTTCTATAGGTTTAGGTGACCTTACGTCTCCCTATGCCCTAGGACAGTCGCGACTCAAAGATGGGTCGTGACACTTAACCTCGTTTACTCAAGGTAATTAATTCTATCTTGGCAATCACTTACCTCCATATATAACAAATTAGAACTATCACATGCCATATAGCCGCACATGAATAGTATGTCTATGTAAGCAGTGATAAATCCTAACCACCTATGTATGAGATATAATATCCCTCAAGTGAAAAGATTATATGCACTATTATGACCTAGATGATAAATAATTGACAAGTAGTAAAACCCCATATTATTATCATCTAACGTCATAGTTTGACTATTCATCCTATGAATATCCACGTATTTGTATCGACATCACATATTAAGTAAATGAGACTCACTGCCTCTATAATCATCTATATCACATACTAATTATAGAAAACAAATAGAGGTGATGGTCTTCCGGAATTAATGATGCCCAGTCATTAATTCTATGACCATGAACATATTTAAAATATTTGTACAAAAGCGATTTATCTCTCATATTCTCAACACTTGAGAATAGATCCTCTTACAAATACTTAAGGACTATATTCAATAATATGAAACCTTGTTCACATTATGAATATATTATCGTGTCATTGGGAATTAATATCTACTATGATATAACTATTATACGACTCCTAGGGCACATGCTGCTATCAATCTCCCACTTGCACTAACGTCATTCTGCTAAGTATCAGAAACTTATCTTCTCAAGATTAAGTTTAACTGTCACTAACTTTTGACATTAATCAATTGATTAACCAAGTTAATGGTTAACGTTATTTTCTGCAAGGCGAAAATGCCCTATTCTAATAATTGATTTGATAATATCATAATGCCTTATGAAATATTCTGGATTTCAGTGTGAGACTCAAGTTCCCTTGCCATAAGCTAAGGCTCCATTATTATCACAGAAGAGAGATACTTGTGATATACTGGAGAAACTCTTAAAACATTCTAGAACTGCTGAATCCAAAATAATTTCTTATTTGCAACATCCTATGTAGCAAATTCAATTTCATAATGAAGTTTATAATAACAATTTGCTTAGAACTTTTCTAGCAAATTATTTCTTCATCATAGATAACAACAATCCCAATGATATACTCTTTATCATTTATGCAGTAACATTTTTCATTTGTTAAAATTAAATCTTAAATACTTCTCAAGTACTTTAGAATAATTTTGATTATATTTCCAACAATTTAATCCTAGATAGGATTAAAATTTGTTAGTTATATGATGTTCGGCTCATTATACAACTCTTGTATATACTAACAACATTCTTGATGTTTGGTTCATTATACAACTCTTGTATAATTTAGATTTCCTATAATCGTACTATAAGGAATCCAAGCTATACTTTCTTTGGGTATCTAGGTAATCAACCCTCAAAAAGTGGATATCAAAATTGTAGGAAATAAAACTTTTGGAATTAGCATGTTGAACTTTTCAACACCTTTTTCCAAATATTGACTTAGACATATTTAACATTCTCTTCAATCTATCTCTATAGATATGAATTAACAAGAATGTAAATATTTATCTCAAGTCTAAATGAAGAAAGTATTGGTCAAACCATTCTACAAATGCAAATATATTAATACTTTTACAAACTAATGTGTTGTCATGTACAAAACTTGAAAGTGAGGATACTCCCACTATCCTTTTGCATATTAAGGACTCATCTAGCGATGATATAACTCATTAAGATTTTGCATACTTTGAAATTTTCTTAAGACTCTAAGCCTTTAGATTTATTTCATAATTATGTTTTCTTTTCTAGAGAAAGAAAACTAGTATTGACATCTATATGTCAAACTCATAATCATTATGCATTGCTATATCACATATAGCTATAATAAAATCATCTTATAATTTGCTTCATCATGAATGTACAACTTTTGTGCATTCATATAAAATAAATTATATTTTTCTTAAGATTATATATTTTACTATCTCATGTTTCACTTCATCATAAATATACAACTATTTTGTATTAATATAAAGAAATCATATCTTATAGAAAAATTAGATATTCTACTAAACTTTTAGCAGCTTATAAGGATAAAACATTTAGTTAGTTCTAGACTTTTTACAGGGTTGATCAAATTTTACTGTAATCATTCTGTTGGATATTATTGGATGATGTTCACCCAATCATTCTATCTTTCTCAATATGTCACTTTCTTGAATAAACACTTTATCAAGAAACAACATCTTTGCTAACAACCCTTTGTTATGCAAAAGATAGAAATATTATCCTAAACTACCTTTAGAATATCCAACAAACCTTATCTTAATTAGAATTATCCTCTAATTGTCTAACTTCAGTTTATCAAATAAGCTAGATATCTCAATTAAAATTATGAGTAAGAATTTTGATATCTATCTATATCATATTATATATGATTTAGGATTAGATAGACTTTGGAGAAAATTCTATTTAAAAACATATAGCTATGAATTGTAAATTTTCATAAGGAAATAAATAAAAACTTTCACAGTTCATAATCTATTACAACATATCATATATGTTGTAATTTATTCTTTTAAGTATACCATCACATATGGTTTTCCCAAAAAGAATTATGATTATATGCCAATTTTATATTTAGGAAATTTCTCAAAAATTAGTAATTGAGTTCTCCCCATTTCGATCAACTCAAAGGGTTATGATACTCTTTCCCTTTTATATGAAATATCCTTAATATTTATTTTCCTTTTCATTTTGAATTTCTTGAACATTTCAATAATTCAAATGAACAATTCATTTCATTTACCTTTTTTCGAACAGGTCAATATCATATATTAAGGTAAATACAATGAATTAGGAAAAACTCTCACTAACCATTTCACAAATGATATTGATACATAAAACTTCTTTGATTTCTATCCTTTTGTCCAATAAAAGGTGATCTAGTAGTTTTTGCATTAGATACTAGACTTCTAAGTAGAAACAAGTTCACACCCTAATGGGTAGTGACAAATGTTATCCAACTAAATTGTCTTATCTTCAACTAAATAAACTAATCTAAGAAATCATAGTGGTTCTAGATTGGAGTTCTTTATAGCATTATCATAAAAGCACTTAGAATTGTATAATTATTATTAACTTAATAATAATACATTAAACATATAATTCAGACTCTTTAGTTTATTACCATAATAAGCCATGCAAACATTTTTCTAGTAACGGAATTCGCAATTCCTTGAAGTTACAGAATAATGTAGCTTAAGTATGAAACACATACATGATTTACAAAACATGATTTTAAAATCATCATTAGGTACATACAAGACATATAAAATATGATTTTTAAAATCATCATGAAGTATTCTAAAAGCTCTTTGGAAACAAACACTTTGCCCCTTAGATTTTCAAAATCACTTCATCCAACTCCATGCTTTCATTGCTTACTCTAATCATGCATATGGCACAAAAATGCCTATATCATGAATCTTAACAACAAATGAACTATATGAATCATTGGAATATAGTAACAAGAGATAGATTTACCTTCACAAGGTTTATCCTTCTCTTTGTCTTTAGTATTCACAATACTTAAAACGATTATTTTTCCAATATTCATAACATTGACAATAGAAACATTTTCTTTTATCAACTATAGCAATATCTATGAACTTGTCCCTTACAATCTCCTTTTTAGGATTTATAATGGAAACTTTTTCTATTACTTTAAAGCGCATTTTTCATCTAATGGAAACTTAGAATGAATTTGAAGAATTAGACTATTTGAAAATTATTATTAATCAAAACATCTAGACTTTCTTGTTGTTTGATGAATTTAATCATCACATGAAAATAATCCCAAATTTAGTTTAATTAAAATTAATAAGAAATAAAAGAAGTTTCTCATAATTCAAATTCTTTCACAAAGAATACTAGATAGAAAAATAGAAGAACAAGAAATTAAAGATGAAACTTTTTCTTCTTTGATTTCTTTTCTCTAATTTCTTACTCTAGTTGAATAGTAAGAATAAGAACAAGAATGAAAAATATGGAGAAGACAAAGAAAAATAAAGTTATGAAGATCAAGAAGAAACACTTTCTTCTTTTCTTCCTTTATAATTTATTTTCCTTTCCTTTGTCTTTCTTTTCTTTTCCTTTTTCTTTCTTTATAATTTTCTTTATATTCAAACAAAATAACTGCCTTAATAACTCATATTAATCAGTGTATTTATGCTCATCATAAAACTCTTGTAGACGATGCACAATTACTTGGAGTCTTGTTATGCTCATATGTTGTTTTTGCAACCCTTGACTTATAAAACAATCATATAGCATCAGTCTCATCCAATATTTTGTTTCCACTGCACTTAGAGTGATATGTTCCTTTGGAGTATTTCCAATATTTTGTTTCCACTGCACTTAGAGTGATATGTTCCTTTGGAGTATTCTTTTCTCTAAAAGACCAAGAACAAATCAAGTTGAATATATACACAATGTACTCAAATGCAAAGACTATAGATTTAGGCCTTGTGAGCCTAAAAAAATTAAATATATTCGCAAGAGGGTTTGTCAATTTCATATTATCAAAAATACAAAAAATAACAAGATTAATAACTTATGTAATTGTGTAGCTACCATAATTATTTGGTTTTTAATCAAATCAGTAATCCTACTAGTTTGGCGAATCCTATCCTTCCAAATAGGAAATGAAAATCCTGTTGGGTGGATTTTTAGTAGGTGATTGAATTCTTATCAAATTCCTCATATACACATTGTCATTATTGGAATTTTGATATCTAACAAGTGAACAATACTTGTTCATCACAACTCTTTATGAGGTTTAATCAATCTAGTTCCTAGTGTTTCCAACCTCATATACACATTGTCATTATTGGCTTTTCACACTAGTCAAGTCAAACCCATTGGACCAACAAGTATAATGATTTGAACATTATAGGTCTCATTTACTCCTTGTTGTTATTGACATACAATGTATCTTATATTCGTAACATCATATGCTTAATAATAACTTCGAGAAAACATTCAAACCAAATATGTCATCCTTATGTATCCATAACCGATGACATAAGTGCTTGAATTTCTCTTGAACTATCGTTCCAATGGAGAACCATGACTCGATATTTTCTTTAAAAGATTTTCAGGCTTTATAGATTAGTGTCACTTTGCACATTATCCATTTTAAGCATACATCACATGCATTCATATATATCACATATATATTTCATAAAATGGACAATATACACATAGGTATAATCATGGATTCTATGGATCCACTTCCTATCCACAAGGAATGGATATGGGATTTAGGTTAAACAAATTACAAACATGAAATTACAACTTTTGCATCTTCATGCTCCCACTAGGCATCTTTATGGGTTGAATCTCTTCTTGTTCTTGCATCTCCACATCTCCATATGTACATTAGTAACCTTGGCATTCCAAGGTGAGATTACAAAAACAAAAGAGCTTATAGGCTCAATGGAATTAATTTAACCTAAATGAGTAATTAACATTTAATTACATCCCATTAAATAAGAAAATTAATTATTACATGTCCACATTAGAAATCACACATTATGGTTTCTAAATCCATGATCAACAATCCATGCCTCTCAAACAATAACAAAATATATATATATATACAATAATTGCATTTATAGATATGTTGTTTATCATTGGAACATTTCCAAATTTTTGAACATTTCCAAAATATCCATTTTGAATATCACATATTCAATGTTTCTATAGCTTAAAATCATATTTTAAGCCATAGAAATGTATTTGATTGAAAAATTAATCCAAAACAATTTTGGAAAAAATTAAAGTTGGGTGGAGACACAGAGCAAATAGCAACCAGCTATCGTAGTCGCGACTCAAGTTTCGCGGGCGTGAAATACTAGTCGTGGTCTCGATTTTGTAAACTAACCTAAACAAAGTTTGTTCTAATCCATTCGTTCGCAGGCGCAACATCAAATTCACGATCGCAACTTATAATTCGCTGGCATGAATTCTGTGTCCGACAGCACAACATTTGTGCACCAACTCATTTTCAACCAAATCAAAAACCTCCAAAACAACATATACAAAGGTTTTACACAAAAATTAAGTGGCTCTGATACCAATTGAAGGAATGGTGGAGCCAAAAGTAGTGGAAAGGAGGTGGTGGGGTGAAATTTCAAATATTTTAAAATTTCACTTCATCCATTTTGGTGCAAAATTCATTCAAGCAATCAATTGATTTGTGTGTAAAACACATATGCATATAAAGAAGAAGGAAGAGTAATCATATTACCTCTTGTATGTTCCTTTTTTCTTTATCAAAGAGTTTCCTAAGTGTGAAGCCTCTAGATCATCCACACCTAACTCACCTCCAAGTTTCCTCTTGATTTCTTTGGTGTTCTTGAATCCTTTCTTGGATGCCCAATTTTGTTTAAGATTTCCCTCAAAAATCATTTAGGAATTTAAGGTTTCTCTTTGGTTTATTTTGGACTAAACATATTTTAATTTGCAAGCATTTATTCTTTCACAAAGAAAAAAGAAGAGAATTGAAGATCAAAAGAAAAATTGAAGTAACATTTTCTTCCTTTTCTTTCTCTCTCTCATCTTCTCTCTCTAAGCTTCAAATGGAAAAATGGTGTTCAAAACTTTTGAAGAAAAAATGAATATAAAACCCTTTTATACTTCTTTTTCTTCAAGACTTAACTTTTAAGTCTTTACAAAGACTTAATTACTCTTTTAACTCTTCATTTAGCGGAAGGGCAAAGTTGACTTTGCTTCCTCAAATGGTGAAATGATCATTTTATCCTTTAGGCGTAAAATGGACAGTTCTACTAATCAAAAGATATAAATATAATTTTAACCTTAGTAAAAAATTCTCTAACTTCTAAACCCATCATATGGGCTCATGAATAGTGAATTTTTTCTAATCCCTAAATTACCTCTTAACCATATCACATATGAGCTTAGGCTACGTCTCATGTGTTAAGGGTTTTCACTAAATTTAAAATTATATCTTTGATTTAGTCCAAATCAATTTTCAATTTAATCTTTCTTATTTGCATCATATACAAATTAAGATTTAATTGAATAGAAACCTTCATAGATTAAACATCAGGATATGCTAGGGTCCTTGTAAATTTAATTACATATTTAATCATTTTACCACTAATCAATTAATTAAACACTTCAATTAATTATTATGGTAAACCTTTTACACTTGGAAGGTGATCACTATAGGATGTGTGACTTTCTATATTCACATCTAATTAGCAATGGGAATAAGAAAACACTTTTCTATACTAATGTGAAATCCCCACTTCACACTTAGTCCCATAAGTAGTGAGGAATAGCTAGCATTCCATGTCACGACTACCTAATTAGAAATGAATGTTATAGTTGATAACTTTAAACGTCACATAAACCATCGATCATAAATCATTATGCACTAAAATCCTTTCATTAAATATCCCAATCTCGGTTATGGTAATGGTTTATGTCAAACCCTAATGTGCCTCGATTCTATATCCTTATCTTGGTTCTAATTATTGATGAAATTAGATTCCTACTAGAAACTCTTTCTAGTGAATCTTACTATTTTGGCCAGAAACTTAAGTATCAAGAACAACCAGATAGCATAGGATCTTAACCTCACTTACTTAAGATAATGAATTCTATTTTGGCAATCACTTACCTCCATACATAACAAATTAGAACTATCACATATCATATAGCAGCACATGAATAGTACGTCTATGTAAGCAATAGTACCTAATTAGAAATGAATGTTTATAGTTAATAACTTTAAAAGTCACATAAACCATCGATCATAAATCATTATGCACTAGAATCCTTTCATTAAATATCCCAATCTCGGCTATGGTAATGGTTTATATCAAACCCTAATATGCCTCAATTCTATATCCTTATCTTGGTTCTAATTCTTGATGAAATTAGATTCCTACTAGAAATTCTTTCTAATGAATCTTACTATTTTGGCCAAAAACTTAAGTATTAAGAACAACCAGATAGCATAGGATCTTAACCTCACTTACTTAAGATAATGAATTCTATCTTGATAATCACTTACCTCCATACATAACAAATTAGAACTATCACATGTCATATAGCCGCACATGAATAGTACGTCTATGTAAGTAATAATAAATCTTAACTACCTATGTATGAGATATAGTATCTCTCGAGTCAAAAGATTATATTCACTATTATGATCTAGATCATAAATAATTGATAAGTAGTAAAACCTCATATTATTATCATCTAACGTCATAGTTCGACTATTCATCTTATGAATATTCACGTGTTTGTATCGACATCACATGTCAAGTAGCATGAGACTCTCTGCCTCTATAATCATATGTATCACATACTAATTATAGAAAACAAACAGATGTGATGGTCTTCCGGAATTAACGATGCACAGTTATTAATTCTATGACCATGAACATATTTAAAATATTTGTACAAAAGCGATCTGTCTCCCATATTCTCAACACTTAAAAATAAATTCTCTTACAAATATTTAAGAACTATATTTAATAATGTGAAACCCTTTTCATATTATGAATATATTATCGTGCCATTAGAAATTAATATCTACTATTATATAATTATTATATGACTCTTAGAGCACATAATGCTATCATTTAAAAAAAATTTCATAACTCTGAAAATTCGATTGATTTCATGGAGAATTGGTCGTCGTATGTTACCAATTTGAGTGTCCTTATCTCAAAGAATATGCCTTTTGGATTATCTTGTGTCCATTTTGCAAAATGTCTGATGAATCTGTGCAGCATATTTTTGTTGAATGTGGAGTTGCTATTTGTCAAGGGTTTTTTGGGGCATGTGGCAACATGGTAGCAGTGGGAGATGGCTGCTTTAGACTAAGTTGCTGGCAAGTTTATTGAATATATCAAAAAGTCCATGCTCATGAAAATTTAGTTATATATTCTACGGGTTCATTATTTTTTACTATTATAAGAACTCAGCTTATTACAATAATAATAGACCATTATGCATTAAATTATTTAGGTTGGACATTGGACTCAGTAAAAATAGTGATTAATTTAAAATTTCTATAATAGGTTTAATACAAAAATTATAAAATTAAAACCATTCCCGTAATTATTATAAAAAAAAATTTTAATTATTTTGACCCCTATCTTAACGATAAACAAAATGATATCTCATCATATTGTCTTCATTTTCTTCCGCTTATTCCAGAAATTTTTTTCCTTTTAATTCTCTTTAATTATGGACGTAAATTTGCTCGTCTAAAGTGATTATATGAATTTGCCACTGCTTGATCTACATTGCCCAATTCAACCTAATTTTAGCTCAACTCAACTAAAATAACTAAAATGAACTGTAGCTCAAGGCAACTAAAATAACCATGTCAATTCAAGTGTTTTAAGAGTGAAATTCAAGTATTTTACAAGTTGAATGACTCACTAGCAATCCGTTTAATTCACAAATTCGTAATGCTTAGGATTAGTTTAAAATCTAAGCTTAGTTAAACCATAGTATTACTTATTTTAAATTTTGTTTAGTACAAAAATTTTAATTTATAATATTAAGTAACCTTACTTTTGTAATCCTATGTTTGATAAGGTAAATTAATAAACGGAATAAAAAATGAGGCTAATTTCATGAATAAAATATCATAAATAATGAGATTAGTAATTCCACTAGACAGATATTACTAAAGATATAGGAAGTTATGTTTTAGATAATACATATATCATGGATTAGCTAAGTTTTTAAGATTATTAAGCTCAACCTAAATCATATACACCAAATGTAGTATTATTTTCTAATACTATAGTTTAAATAAATAATTTCATATACCAAATGAACTATAATAGTTTCCTATTCACACTCCTAATCTTTGGCAATACATGAATGTTTTTATGTGTGGAGTACATTGCTACAAGCATTATCAGGGCATATGTCAAAGTCTATCAATAGGACTAACATTTGTTTAATTCCAAAAGTCCCTTTTCCATTGCAAATTTCATAGTACAGGCCGATTTCCTTATGCAACTTCACTTACAAAATCATTTCTAAGGTTATAACTTCCCGACTCAAATTGTGGATGGGAAATCTAATTCATGATTCTCAAACAGCATTCATTTCACAAAGAGCCAATCAAGACAACGTGTTGTTCGTCCATGAATTGGTGCACAAATTAACTAAGTCTAGAGCTTCCAGAAAGGGTGAATGTGTGATCAAGCTTGATATGTTAAAAGCCTATGATCGAGTGGAGTGGGATTTCTTATTGGCAGTTTTGAGAAAGATGGGGTTTGCATATGAGTTTGTTCACTTAATTTCTCAATGTGTTTCAACTGTTTCCAATCAAGTGATCATTAATGGCTCCCCTTCAAAGCTTTTTAAACCTTTAAGAGGCTTGAGACAAGGTGACCCGCTTTCACCTTATCTGTTTCTTTGTGTTACTAATGTGTTATCTCTTATGTTGGAGGAAGCAGTGAAGCAAAGAGATATTCATGGTATGAAAGTCTACCATACAGCTCAGATTTCTCATATCCTTTTTGCTGATGACATAGTCTTTTTTGGTCAAGCTTCATTGGAGGAATTGAGGCAATTGAACAAAATCTTACAGTCCTATGGTGATGCTTCAGTCAGAAGTTTAATTCGCATAAGTCTTCAATGCTCTTCAGCAAAGGCACTTCTGTGGAAACAAAAACTTCTCTATTAAATTTCATGGGTATGAAAGAAATGGTGAAGGGGGACAAGTATCTTGGTCTTCCCACATTTTGGGGGAGGTAAAAAACTGAGGCATGCTCATCTCTATTAGAAAGGTTGCGACAAACAGCTCAATCTTGGAAGAGGAAGTTACTATCATTTGGCGGGAGGAAAGTGATGGTACAGGCTGGTCTTACGCAATCCCCAATTATTTCACGTCTTGTTTCAAAATTCTAGCTGGAGTTTGCAAAAAGATGAATGGGATTGTTTCCAACTTTTGGTGGGGTAGACAGAAGGAGAAGAAAGGAATTCCATTTCTTTCTTGGGAAAAGCTTTCCAAGGCAAAAATATATGGAGGATTGGGTTTTCGAAGCTTTGAACAATTTAATTTCGCCATGTTAGCTAAACAAGCATGGAGGTTGATTTCAAAGCCTTCTTATCTTTGGGCTCATGTCATGAAAGCGAAATATTTTCCTTATTCAGATTTCTAGAGAGCTTCAAAAGGGCATAATGCCTCATGGGGTTGATCCAGTCTCTTGGCTACTGGGGATGTCTTATCTAAAGGAGTAAGGCTTAATATTGGCAATGGGCGAAGCACTCGTATTTGGGATGATCCTTGGGTTCCTGATTTCGCTGATTTTAAAGTACAATCACAGCCTCAACAAAATCTCAATATTTTCTGAGTTGGTGATCTAATGAATTGTTTTGGTAATTAGAATGAGTCCCTTCTCAAACAGTTGTTTTCACCCTTTGAGATGGAATGCCAGTTGGTAGTCAAAGAGATAATGATAAGTGGATTTGGCATTGGAACTGCAAAGGATTATTTTCGGTGAAATCGGCTTATCGTAAAGCTATGGAAATCTACAAATCTCAAATTTCAGGTTCTAGTCCCTCTTCTTCATCGATGGTCCCCAAAGAAGTTTGCCAAAGCATTTGGCAATTGAAAATTCAACCAAAAATAATGGTTTTCATACGGTGTCTATGTTGCAATGTTATTCCTTCCAAAGATCAACTTTTCAGAAGAAAAATAGTACATTCCGCATTGTGTGATATTTGTGAAAAGGAGAGTGAGACTATCGAACATCTGCTCTTTTTTTGTCCTCATGCTAAGGCATCTTGGTTCATCTCACAACTTGATTTTTGCCTTGATCAAAGACTGCTCTCTAATTTTTCCCAATGGTGGTTTAGTTTGCTACAAAAAAAATGATCATGTTCTGGAAATGTATTGGTCTATTTGGATATCCAGAAATGAGTTCATCTTTCAAAAACAACTGCCTGATCCTATCAAAACTGCTGTTCGAGCCTAGAAATTATGGGATGATTATATTAATGCAAATGATAATACTGCCTCCTCTAGTGTTGCCCCTTCCAATAGTTCACAATTTGCTGATTCTCATATCAGATGGTCCCCTCCCCCTATGGATATGGTAAAGTTTAATTCGGATGCAAGTTTTTATTTTAAATATGGTATGGCAAGTATGGGAGCAATATGCAGAAATTATGAAGGGGTTCTGCTGGATGGTGCTACTATGAAAAAGAAGGTGCGCTCCCCTCTAGTAGCTGAGGCTAAAGCAGTCATCTTGGCTATGAAAGTAGCAATTCATTCTGGTTTTTGGAAATGTATCTTTGAATTTGACAATGGTATTTTTGTAAATTGTTGTAATAATCCTTCTTTGGATTAGCCATGGAAAATCCAAGCCCATATATCAGTTGTTAATGAACTTAAGAGTCATTTTGAGGTTGCTGTCTTAGGATGGATTGATAGAAAGGCAAACCAATCTATTGATTGGATTGCAACTACTTGCCTAAAGGGTCAATTACCACCTTTATGGATTGTATCTAAAACCTAATAGGCTTTCTCAGCTTCTATGTTTGGATTCTCTTCAATGAATTGATATTTTCCTTGGCAAAAAAAAAATAAAAAGCATTATCACTCCAAGTGCGGCAGCAGACATTTTATGCTGCATCTCAAGTTCAACATTCTTTTTATTATTGATTTTAGATCCACCTTCTATTTGGTTTAATCCATTGATAGTGGAAAATGATTGACGGACTAGTTGATTTAATTTTTTTTTAACTAAATATTAGTTGATTTAGATCAATAGAGATTTATTAATAATTATTATGCCAAAAGCATTTTTTTTTATATGTAATATTATTGGTCATTTTGCTCCTTCATCTTTTAAATTAATCAATTTATATATTCAATTTTTTTAAATTAACCAATTTATATATTTAATTTGATAAATCACGTCTAATGCCCCCTTATGTGTGGGGTAATGCAACCCGTATTAGACACGCGTACTAAGTTAGAAAAATACAAATGATTTGGCTTTTCTTTTTTTTTTTTTTTTTTTTTTGCTAATTTGGTTTTTCTATTCATTGTTTTCCAACAAAATACTTAAAAGACTATATTAACCCTAATTAATAAAATAGAGAGTCTGAAATATATTATTTCATTGATTCTTCACAGTGAGTGATTTGCATCTTACACAGGCCATTACCAAACAAGAAAGCTCAAGCTCTTTATAATTATAGCTACAAATCAAATCAATTCATAAAAAATAAAAATAAAAAAGAAACAAATTCAAATCAAATGTAATTGGGGTTATTGAGTCATGAAACAACAGTATTTTTCAAGGATCTTCATCTAGCGAAAACAAAATTTTCCAATATTGGCTCTACGCGACAAACAGGTCACCATGGATCGGTGCCTGCTGTTGACTCAGGTTAAAAGCCATTCGGATTATAAAAAATAAAAAAATTAAAAATTAAAAAAATTAAAAGAAAAAGATTTTTGAACCACAAAAGACTGCAGATTTACTTCACAAATGGGTAGTTTTGATTTGTTTAGAATTATCTAATAGATTCTTTGGTTGCAGATCCAAAGGTAGAAAAACAGAGCACCTTTGAAAAATTTTAACGGAGATTGATTGGAGGAATAGATCGGAAGAATTAGTAGGAAATTACTCCACGGAAGACAAACATGTAATTTGTTTTCAAAAACTTCAAATACATAAAACAAAAAGACTAATAGAGATTACAAGCAAAGCAAATGATTTTATTGTTTGGAGAGAAATGAGAATAAATGAGCAAGAGAGTGTTTGAGAGGGAGGGTGAGAGAGCAAGAGAGAGATCCAAAAAAGACTTGAGTAATCAAGAGGAGAATGGTGTGAGGGAGAAAGGAAGAACGATAGAATTAGGATTTTAAGTAATTATGGATTTTACTAGTTACAACTTAATTAAAAAGATTAAATTTAAATTCATATCAAATATATTACTATATATTTATTGATTGAAACTGCCACGTATCGCTTTTAGAAAAATTAAATAATTTTTTAATTAAATGGGTTCATATTACTAAAAATTAAAATTAGAGTGTGCATATATGAAACTGCAGAGTATATATATAAACAAACAACTACTTGAGTGTGCAAACGTCCGGATCATCTACACCTAATTTCTTACATATAAAAATAAAATTTTTTAAATTATAGAAAATTATAGATTATAAAGCATGCCTCATTCATGTTTCATCCTATTGTTAATTCCTATTTGTTTTTTAATTATTTTTTTAAATTTTACTTTAATTAAAATTAAAATTTATAATATCATAATTTAAAAATAATTATAATATTATTAGATTAAAAATTCATCAATAATAATAATAGTAATAATATGTTCAATACTGAAATTGTAATAGTTTTCAAATTTTCAGGAATCTATCTTGTGTTGGCCAAATATTGCATAATACAAACAAATTATTGGAAACTTTTAGATAAAAGACATGTGTGGATATGTTTGATGTGCATTTATCACGTTGTGTTTTGTACTTCCTTTAATATAAGTGATGAGGGACAAAAATAATCTCTATGAGGGAGTCTCTATTTTTCTCTATATATAGAAGGGACAAAGGCAAAATAGTAGATCTCACTCTTTCTAGACTCTCTCTCTAGTCTAAACTCTCTCAACTGGCTTGCTGATTTGAGCGTCGGAGGTTCTTTCGGAGGTCAGCCTCCGGGAGCCTTTGACCCTCTTTCTTTCTGTATGTAGATCCTACCCCTCGTAGGGCCCTCCCTCTACAAACTATGATGATTTCAGACTCATCAAAATGGCGTCGTCTGTGGGAAACGGCACAAAAAGTCATATCCCAACCTCTATTTCTACCGGAAATCATTTTTTTCGGTCACCAATATTCTTGATCATGACAAATTTAGCCTTCACCGACATTGATCCAAGAAATTTGAGTATTTATCTTCAACAAAAAATCAGCAAATAAAAAAAAAGAAGGAAATACCAGTTCGAGAGAGAGGAGAGAGAAAATGGATTGCCATAGCTCTTTGCCTATCTCCGATGACCGTTATATAACACCTCCATCACCAAAAACAAGTCCACACGCCGATTGGTCATCCTCGAGAAAACCACCGTGAATTGACGTTAGAAACAGCCGCACCTCCCATCCAAAGCCGATGGTCATTGAAAACTTCTAGCCACATTTTTGGCCAAGCCACATTTTTGGCCAAGCCACAACTCTATTCACGATGATTTTTACATTGATGAGATCCTCGTGACTCTAGTTTCATTTTTGTACCAATTATGTAGCCAAACTATCATTGGAAAGATAAATTAAAAAATTAGCAACCAAATTCCTACAAACATATTCCAGTCAGAATCTGAGGTGTATCGCCAATCGGTCACCAGCAAGTGAGTCCCACGTGCCATGAAAACTTATTTGCTAAAGACCAGAAGTAAAGGCCGAAGGTCGAAGTCGAAGGATGAAGGCTGAAGGCTGAAGGTCAGAGGCTAGAGGACAAAGGCCGAAGGCCAGAGGCTAGAGGACGAAGGCCGAAGGCTGAAGGACGAAGGACGAAGGCCGAAGGATGAAGGATGAAGGCCGAAGGCCGAAGGTCAGAGGCTGAAAGTCGGAGGACGAAGGCCAAAGGTCGAAGTCGAAGGATGAAGGCCGAAGGCCGAAGGTCAGAGGCCAGAGGACGAAGGCCAAAGGTCAAAGACAAAGCCTGAAGGTCAAAGGCTGGAGGACGAAGGCCGAAGGCCAAAGGTCAAAGGCGGGAGGATGAAGGCCAAAGGCCGAAGGCTGAAGGATAAAGAACGAAGGCCAGAGGACAAAGGCCGAAGGTCAAAGTCGAAGGCCGAAGCTCAGAGGCCAGAGGACGAAGGCCAAAGGTCAAAGACGAAGCCCGAAGGTCAGAGGCTGGAGGACGAAGGCCAAAGGCCAAAGGTCGAAGGCCAGAGGATGAAGGCCAAAGGCCGAAGGCAGGAGGACGAAGGCCGAAGGCTGAAGGATGAAGGACGAAGGCCGAAGGTCAGAGGACGCAAGCTGAAGGACGAAGGCCGAAGGCCGAAGGCCGAAGGATGAAGGCCGAAGGCCAAAGGCCAGGACGAAGGCCGAAGGCCAAAAGCCAGAGGCCAAAGCCTGAAGGACAAAGCCCAAAGGTCAAAGACGAAGGCAGAAGGTCAGAGGCTAGAGGATGAAGGCCAAAGGACGAAGGCAAAAGCTAGAGGCTGAAGGTTAAAGACGAAGGCCGAAGGCCACAGGACGAAGGCCAAAGGCAAAAGCCAAAAAGAAAGCTAGAGGAGAAAGCCAGAAGAAAATGTTAGACGCTAAGATGAAGCCTACCAAGTAAAGGCCTTTAATAGGCAAATGTCATGGCAAGGTGTATGACAAAGCATGCCAATACAAATATGTTTTACATACTTTTCATGCTTTAATTAAATTTTGTGATATTACTTGCCAAAGTATGATGCGAATATGTTGATAATCTTGCATGAAAAAATTATCTATCATGACTATGTAGCATGAAATGCCATGTCATATTTGATGCCGATACATGATTAGTTGTGCATATCAAATACTATTTTACTGCTAATTATTGTTCAAAAAATGGATTTCAACTAAATCCATTATTTTTGCGGGGGAGAAAGAGTCCCTCAAAATGGCATGATTCAATCAAAATTCATTATTTGAATAACTTACAGCATGCTACATCTACTAATAATTTGCTAAATTTTATTGTATACTAAAATTATTATAATTATTAAAGTCTAGTTAGACTTTATATCATTCATGTTGCATATAATATATTTTCAGAAAATGCAATCATATAGGTTAAACGAGCATCTTACATAAATTTGTAGCATATAAAGTACACATATTATATTTTATGCTCGTATAACCCTTGTTTATAGCAGGAAATAATGCAAAATTTGTCATTCGATGCGAACAATAACGCTCGACTTGGTAAAAAGTATCAAGATATTCAAATCAATTGACAAGACATTTGATGATGTAAAGTCTAAAGAAGAAAGAGTTTGGACAAAGTTTCAACAAACAGAATCTACTAGGTTAAGCTTAAAATACGAAGAAGCCCAGGCCAAAACCTAACAGGTGGATTCAAGAAGACTATTGGGGTTACCTCAAAAGAGGAAAGTAAAGGCTAAAAGCCAAATGTGACGAGTACTCTAGGTGAAATCCCAATAGATAAAAGCCCTGGTAAATCCAGGCGAAAAGACCTAAGGAGATTCTAGGCAATATACCTCACAAATGCGAGATGTGCTTCCTGAAGAAGGGAGTAAAAGCCCTAGTAAATCTAGGTGAAAAGACCTAGTGAGATTCTGGGCAATATACCTCGCAAATGCGAGATGTGCTTCTTAAAGAAGGGAGTAAAAGCCCTGGTAAATCCAGGAGAAAAGACCTAGTGAGATTCTAGGCAATATACCTCGCAAATGCGAGATGTGCTTCATGAAGAAGGAAGTAAAAGCCCTGGTAAATCCAGGCGAAAAGATCTAGCGAGATTCTAGGCAATATACCTCACAAATGCGAGATGTGCTTCCTGAAGAATGAAGTAAAACCTTGGTAAATCCAGGCGAAAAGACCTAGCGAGATCTAGGCGAGAGATCAAGTTCAACTACACTTAGCTACAAGGCAACAAAAGAAGAAAATGAAGAGTCAAAAAGACTTACACTTTGTCAATGAAGCTACAAAGGAAAAATTTCCCTCTTCATGGGGGGAAGAAAGATGACTCACAAAAGCAACTTTCAAGCTCTTTGCAGAAGCTACTCAACCACATGAAAAATAAACAATGAAGATAAAGTATTCAAGAATTGTACAAGGCATTGAAATGAAGCTTTCTAAAGACAAGCCATTTCATTTTAGCAAATAATATTGTATTTGTATAAAATATTCAATTATGTAAATGTACTTGTAAAAAAGAATCATGTACTATACATAAAAGAAAAAAAAATAGAAGAAAAAGAAAAGAAAGAAGAAAGAAGAAAAAGAAAAGAAAAAGAAAAAGAAAAGAAAATTATTATTATTATCATTTAAGTCCTATTGAGACTAGCCCAAAAGATGAAAGCCCAGGCAAATAGCTAGAGATGATGAGTAGTCCAAGCAAAAGTCTAATAGGGGAAAGACCTCATTTGGCGAGGCAGATTCGAGAAGACCTCCAGGTGAGGTGATTTTTATAAGACCTGGCATTCGCTAGGTACATTATTATTATATAAGCCCTCATCTATCGAGGCATATTATTATCGAAGACCTCCTGGCGAGTCGGACTCCTCAGTCCTTGACAGATTCGAGAAGACCTCTATGAGAGGTGGATTTCATAAGACCTAGCGAAAGCTAGGCATATTATTATATAAGACCTCATCTGGCAAGGCAGATTCGAGAAAACCTCGAGGTGAGGTGATTTTCATAAGACCTAGCGAAAGCGAGGCATATTATTATATAAGACCTCATCTGGCGAGGCAGATTCGAGAAGACCTCCAGGTGAGGTGATTTTCATAAGACCTAGCGTTCGCTAGGCATATTATTATTATATAAGCCCTCATCTGTCGAGGCATATTATCATCGAAGACCTCCTAGTGAGTCAGACTCCTCAGTCCTCGACAGATTCGAGAAGACCTCTATGAGAGGTGAATTTCATAAGACCTAGCGAAAGCTAGGCATATTATTATATAAGACCTCATCTGGCGAGGCAGATTCGAGAAGACCTCCAGGTGAGGTGATTTTCATAAGACCTAGCGAAAGCTAGGCATATTATTATATAAGACCTCATCTGGCGAGGCAGATTCAAGAAGACCTCCAGGTGAGGTGATTTTCATAAGACCTAGCGAAAGCTAGGCATATTATTATATAAGACCACATTTGGCGAGGTAGATTCGAGAAGACCTTCAGGTGAGGTGATTTTTATAAGACCTGGCGTTCGCTAGGCACATTATTATTATATAAGCCCTCATCTGTCGAGGCATACTATTATCGAAGACCTCTTGGCGAGTTGGACTCCTCAGTCCTCGACAGATTCGAGAAGACCTCTATTAGAGGTGGATTTCATAAGACCTAGCGCAAGCTAAGCATATTATTATATAAGACCTCATCTGACGAGGCAGATTCAAAAAGACCTCCAAGTGAGGTGATTTTCATAAGACCTAGCAAAAGCTAGGCATATTATTATATAAGACCTCATTTGGCGAGGTAGATTCGAAAAGACCTCCAGGTGAGGTAATTTTTATAAGACCTGACGTTCGCTAGATACATTATTATTATATAAGCCCTCATCTATCGAGGCATATTATTATTGAAGACCTCCTGGCGAGTCGGACTCCTTAGTCCTTGACAGATTCGAGAAGACCTCTATGAGAGGTGGATTTCATAAGACCTAGCGAAAGCTAGGCATATTATTATATAAGACCTCATCTGGCGAGGCAGATTCGAGAAGACCTCCAGGTGAGGTGATTTTTATAAGACCTAGCGAAAGCTAGGCATATTATTATATAAGACCTCATCTGGCGAGGCAGATTCGAGAAGACCTCTATGAGAGGTGGATTTCATAAGACCTAGCGAAAGCTAGGCATATTATTATATAAGACCTCATTTGGCGAGGCAAATTCGAGAAGACCTCTATGAGAGGTGGATTTCATAAGACCTAGCAAAAGCTAGGCATATTATTATATAAGACCTCATCTGGCAAGGTAGATTCGAGAAGATTTCCAGGTGAGGTGATTTTCATAAGACCTAGCATTCGCTAGGCACACTATTATTATATAAGTCCTCATCTATCGAGGCATATTATTATCAAAGACCTCCTGGTGAGTTGGACTCCTCAGTCCTCAACAGATTCGAGAAGACCTCCAGGTGAGGTGGGTTTCATAAGACCTAGCGTTCGCTAGGCATATTATTATTATATAAGTCCTCATCTGTCAAGGCATGTTATTATCGAAGACCTCCTAGTGAGTCGAATTCCTCAGTCCTCAACAGATTCAAGAAGACCTCTATGAGAGGTGGATTTCATAAGACCTAGCAAATGCTAAGCATATTATTATCCAAGTCCTCAAAAAATTGAGGCATGCTTTCTTAAAGATCTCCTAGCAAAGTAGATTTTTGAAGTCTTCAACAATTAAGACAAATCATTATACAATTCCTCGATTAATGAGGCATATTATTTATAAGACCTCCGAGTGAGGCAAATTTTTCAAAAACTCCTAAGTGGAGTGGATTTCTCTAAAGTCCTCAAAAAGTCGAGGCAAGTTGTTATTACACAAGTCCTCATTTGGCAAGGCAAAGGCTTTCCTGAAGACCTCTAAAGAGGTGGATTTCTAAAAGTCCTCGATAAGTCGAGGCAAATCATTATTATCCAAGATTTTAATTGGCGAAGGCCTCTAATGTCGCTAATCAGCGAAGTGCATATTATTTGAAGACTTGGAACTACATGGAATCTATAAGTCCACATTATGATGTGGCATCGAAGACTACAAGACCACCCTTTGAGGTGGCAATTATGTACCTCACATCTTTGTTCAGGCATGCAACTGCTTCTCGTTTGAGCTAATCAGCTCGCCTTATCATTCAGACGCCCAAACGCCTCACATTGGGCTAATAAGCTCGCATTATTATTTAGGTGCTCAAACGCCTCTAGATTGATCTCCTTAGCTCACCCTTTACATTCAAAACATCTAGCAGCTTTCATATTAAGCTTATAAGATGCCTCCAAATTAGCAATTATACCTGCAACGCAGATGAATCACAAGTAAGGAAAGGATATTTCTACTCCCTCAGCCTTCTCTTCAACATGCTTGATCAGACCAGGGAGTGGGGGGGCCCTTATGAGGGACAAAAATTGCCTCTATGGGGGGGTCCCCATTTTTCTCTATATATACAAGGGACAAAGGTAAAATAGATAGATCTCACTCTCTCTAGACTCTCTCTCTAGCCTAAACTCTCTCAACTGGCTTGCTGATTTGAGCGTCGAAGGTTCTCTTGGAGGTCAACCTCCAGGAGCCTTTGACCCTCTTTCTTTCTGTATACAGGTCCTACCCCTCGTGAAGCCCTCCCTTTACAGTCTATGATGATTTCAAACTCATCAATAAGCTATATATATATATATATATATATATATATATATATATATATATATATATATATAAGAAATTAGAATCTTTCCACAATATTGACATCTTTTATACAAATAGGCCAATATATACATATTATTTGAAAATTATATATATAAAAGATGTCAATATTGTGGAAAGATTCTAATTTCTTATATATATATATATATATATATATATATATATATATATATATATATATATATATATAATTGAAACTTGAACTTAACACCATTTATTCATGAAAATGATTCTTGGGTGTCTCTCCAACACTTGAGCTTTGGTTGTTGTGCTCAAGTCCAAATCTCGCCTCTTGAGGTGTTGATAGTGATAGATTGGCCGGTGTTGAGCGTGAGAGCAAAGCTTTTCTCAGGCTCCTCCTTGTCCTTTGTTCACTGTTGGTAGCCAATGGTGGTAGGAAACTGGACTTATATAGGCTTATTGGGCTTTAGCCCTTGGTATTGTACTCTGCATAACACAGTCAGGTTGGCCAATATCCTAGAATTATTTGTAAATCTGTTTCTTTGGTGATCATCCAAAGAATTCACGATAACATAGAAAAGAGATCTTGTGAGAGTTCCCAAACCAAGGGTTAAGGCTAGTTTGCTTACTAGAAATTTAGCTATTAGGACATATGTGTTAATCATGGCCGAATTTGTTACGTGTCAATTTGAAAATCTTGTCACGTGGATATTAGGGGTGTGCACATGGTTACAAGGATCCTGAACTGAACCGAATTTCCGAACTGAAAATATTCATTGACTATTTGATTTTAACTGAACCAAATCATTCAAAAAAAAAATTTATACAATTCTAAATATTAATAATTATTCACACTGAGAATCATACCAAATTATCCTGAAACCAAAGAATCGAAACTATATATATATATATAACATTTTAAGAAAATTCAATAATATATAAGTAAAATAAAGTAAAATTTGATATTAATAATTAGTTATCAATAAATTTTAAACACTTTAAATTTATAATTTTTATAATAATTACTATGAAATAGTAAATTTAATTTATAGTATGTTATGAAAATTTTACAATGATAAGTCATATGTATAAAATAAATATTTTTATTTAAAGATATTAGCCATTAAAGTTAAATTCAATATTATTAAAATTCAGTTCAACATTAATAATTGTAACAACTCAAATTTTGAATTATTTTAGAAAATCTTATATAATTATTTAATTATATTGCTACATTATACTTGAAATTGCGTTTTTCTAGAATTTTAATTTTTTATGATTTCAAAAATATATTATGAACTACAAGTTTTATTTAAATGTTAAAATATATGAACTTAATGTAAAGAAAACAATTACTTATGAAATAGTTAATTTAAAATTTTATTGGTTATTATAAGGTGATTTAAGAAGAAATATTTAAAGTAAAAATATTATTATTTGTAATTTATTTTTTTCAGAGTTAAATTATTTGTTCAGTCAAATTATTATTCTTTAAATTCTCAAATTTAAGAAAATATTAAACTTAAGATTTTGTTACTTAAATTTTAAAGTTGTTATTGTTATTATTATTATTACAAAAAGAAGTTTTTAATTCAAAACCTGCTGCTTGATTGGTCCTTTTGGAGGACCAATCAGATTGCTTGATTGCTCAAATTCGACCTTAATAATTAGTTATCAGTCAATTTTAGATATTGTAAATTTATAATTTATAGTATGTTATAAGTGCTTTACATTGATATGTCATTTCCATAAACATTTTTACTAAAAAATATTAGCCATTAAGTTCAAACTTAATAAGGTTGAATTCAATCTTATTATTAAAATTTAATTCCATATTAATAACTTTGAATAATAATAATATATATTTTAAAACTAAATTATTAATCTAGTTTGGAATAATATAAATTATTATTTTAATAAATGATATATATATATATATATATATATATATATATATATATATATATATATATATATATATATATATATATATCATTGTTAAATAAATTTCAAATTATCAACTATTTAAAAAAAAAATTAAATAAATATCAAAATTAAATAATAAGGTGGAATTTGACCTTAATAATGTAGACTTTGTCCTTAATAATTATTTATCAATCAACTTTATATACTATACATTTCTAATTTTTATAATAATTACTATTAAATAGTAAATTTACTTTACAGTATACTATAAGAGTTTTACAATGATCGGTCATATGTATAAATATTTTTATCAAAAGATATTAGCAATTAAATTTGAATTCAACCTTAATAAAGTTGAATTCAACCTTATTATTAAAATTCAATTCCATATTGATTACATTAAATAATAATATCATACACTTCAAAAAATAAATTTTAATATATTTTTGAATAATATAAATTATTACTTTACTAAATGATATATATAATTTTTTTAAATATATATCACATAACTCATTATTAAATAAATTATAAATTATTAGTTATTTAAAAAACATATTAAATTAAATTAAATTAAATATCAAAATCAATTATTAAGATTGAATTCGAATTTAATAATTAGTTATCAATTAACTTTCGACATTATAAATTTATAATTTTTATAATAATTACTATAAAATAGTAAATTTAATTTATAATATGTTATGAGAGCATTACAATGATAGATCATATGTATAAAGTAAACATTTTTACTTAAAGATATTAACTATTAAAGTTAAATTCAAACTTATTAAATTTAGTTCAACATTAATAGTATTGAACAACAAACACTTTAAAAAATAAATTGTTAATCTATTTTGGAATAATATGAAAACTTTATTTTATGATATATAATTTGTTTAAATATATATCATATAACTTATTATTAAACAAATTATTAATTATTAATTATTTCAAAAAATAAATTAAATTAAATGAAATATCAAAATTAATTATTAAAATTAAATTCAAACTTAGTACCTATATCCAAATGCTATAACCAATTTATCTGAATTTCAGTATATTTAAATTTTTGTGTGTTTATTTGAAAGTCTTGCCATGATGAATATGTATTATTCTTCACATTAATGATTATTATGATTTTCATTAAAAAAAATTAAATAATTATACTAATCCATAATTTTTTAAACAAGTAAATTAGATTAATATGCAAGTTGTATGTTACTATCCTATTGTGTATTATTAGTCCACTGCCACCAGTAAACTAAATATCCCACGCCTTTTCAGGTGAAAAAAAAAAAAAGGGCTTACTTAGGGCTGGGGGTGCCCACAGGCACAAGACACAGGTGCAGAGGCGCGGACTCCAAATTTTTTAAATTTTACCTATATATTTTAAATATTTTTCAAATTGACCATAAAATTTTTAAAATTTTACCTTTATATTTTAGATATTTTTCAATTTGCACCCCGAACTTAAAAAGTTTTTTCAGACTTCAAAATCTTTTGAAAATTTTCTGATAATTTTAATTTTTTTTTTCATTTTTGGATCACTACTTTTAAAATTTTACATATATATTCTAAATTTTTTAATTTTAATTCCTTTCAACTTCAAAATTTTTTGTAGCCTTCTCCTTTTGAATTTCTGACACTGACTCTGCTCCAGCATAAGTATACCTACAAAAGGACTAATCAGTAATTTGGCAAAAAAGGGTCTAATCAGTAGCACCGGCCACACAGGTGATGGTGGGGCGTCACATCTCAAGCGAACAGCCAAAAATCCATCATATCTTCTGCTGCTCAATTTCCTAAAGTTATCCAGGAGTCCTAAGCCACAACACAATACTTTCTGCCTAATTTTTCTAACCAGAAATAAAAATCCATGACCAAGTCAAAACTCATCATTAATTGCCGTCCTAAAACCTACAACTAAATTATAACTGCTCTAATATTAAATTCTACCACTCAAGGAAATGGCTAATAAGAACTCTAGACAGCCTCTTAACAATCTATTAAATATATCTAAAACAAAAACCGTTGATTCATAATTTCCCTCTCATTGCTCATATGGCAACCAGTCTTTAATTTGTATCCTACCTAATGTCTTTTACCAAACAGTCAAATATTAATCAAATTCTTCTAGAATGATTTTAATTTTTTTAAAGTAATTTATTATACATTTTTCTCTACTGACTTACAAAAATTACGTGTAACCTTAAAAAATAACAGCCGTTCAACCCATTATTTAAAGAAACAACACGTTCTTTTACAGTGGTAATACCCCTTATTTCATTTTGTTTAGGATTTTTTTTTTAGAATATCTTAAAAATATATCTCATTTTTATTTTTAGCACTTTTATATCCTTTGCACCTATTTTATTTTTAAATATTAATTTAATTTTTTCTCATAAAATTTATAAAAAAAAATATAAAGATTATATTTAATAAAGGGTATAAAAAAAATAATATACTATTTAATACACTCTTAAATTTTATGAAAAAAATATATTCTGAATAAAATGAAACGGATGAATTATTAATTTTTCGGATTTACTATTACAACTGTGCAATGCACAGGATTAACCTAGTACATTGAAGACATTTAATTTCATTGAATTTTGTTATTGTGAAATAGCATTGAATAGTCATCAAGGAAGAGCCAATTTAGTCAGGTTAAATGATCTGGGAAAGTTTACCCCCTATCTATTTAGGTTATTTATGATTATTTATTGATTTGTGATTTTTGCCAAAAAAATAGCATTGGATAAGATTGAAATGAAAATATATAAATAATTTACTCTATATATAATAAATATTTTCTAATTTTTTATAGAATATGAATAAATTTTACTCCTCAAAAAATGATATAAACACTTTTTTTTTCACTTATCTCAAATTATAGACCATTTTTTCTCTTTTAAAAAGTAATAAATTTGTTAATTTACTGTTACTTTATCAGTTTTAAAATATTTATTATTTAAAATTTTAGCATATGAATTAAGAAAATTATTAAATTATCATAATTTTAAGATAAAAATATTAAAATACCTTTATTGATTTTGATGTAGGAAAAAATAATTAATACAAATGTTTATTGAGAAAATAAACGAAAGTAAAGTTTAAAAAAATAATAAATACATTATTGAAATGTTAAAACGACAAATAAATTAAAAAAAAATTCTATAAAATATCAAATATTTTAAAATGGATAGAGTATATTTTATTAATATATTTCAACGTTAATTGTCATGACATAAACCTGACCGACACTAGGACACGGGTAATGCACGTGGTTACCAATGCTCGTAGTAAGTCTGACTATTTGCTAAAGACAAAACTATAACAAAACTATCAAGTGACATATGTAACTGTCATAAAATAGGACTATAGACCCTCACGTTAAGTAGAACTAAGCAAACATCATTTCAATTTAATGCCACACTATGAAATGTCGCCCAAATGCCCCTTCCTCGCTCGGGGGAATTTTTCCTTAAGGAAAGGTTGAATGATTTTTAAGGAAGTTATAAAACGAACTTAGGTGCTCAAGATTAGAGTTGCTATTGCTTAGAAAAATAATTTAAATTTGACTCTTAAATTTAATTTAACTTAAAAATTGGTTTCATGAATTGCGATTATAAGATAATAATTGAAATGTATAATCATGGCATAGTTATGAAATGCATAAGTAAATTTAAGAAATAAATATTCACAAATTAAAGAGAGTGTTCTCTCTAATTCTTATAGATTCTAGATAAATCACATAATCGCTTGTTGACTCCAAAATAACCAAATAATTACTCAAATTTACAAAAAAAAAAAAAAAGTATAAAAATAGATAATTGCATTTGAAAATAAATGAAAAATGGAATTAATTTGGAATTGGATTTAAATTCTAAATATGCCTACGTACCTCATTGAATGGGTGATCAAAACTTAAGTAATTCGTTACACAATTAAGTAAAGGGGTTTATGAGTTGATTCGATTGATTGATTTGATTTGAGTTTGTAGATAGGAGAAAAAAGTTGATACTTTTGCTTTTGGCGGGTGAAGAATTTATCGGACCAAAATTTCATTTTATAAGGACCAAGTGATTGGATTGATTGGGGATTAATTAATTAATTAAAATGATTAATCAAATAATTAATGTGATGAAATGGATGGATAGATTAATTAATTAAAATAATTAATTAATTAATTTGAATGAAGGGTGAATTAAAAAATGATTAATTTGATTTTGAAAAAAATTGATTAATTAATTAATTAAAAAGATTAATTAATTAATTGAATGATTATTTTTATTTTCAAAAAAGAGTTTTAGTTAATTAAAATGATTAATTAACTTAGTTATGATAAGATAATTAATTAATTAATAAATTAATTAGAGAGTGGCTAGATAGAGAAGAAGAGAGGAATTAAAGAATAACTGTAATAACTTGATTTTTCATTTATTTTATAAAATCTTATTTGTACGGAAATGTATTATTTTATTATTTTCTTTACTAAAGTGTAATTGAAATTTTCATTTTTATTTAATTTAATATATTCTTATGATTTGAATATTAATTATTAAAAATTTTTAAAAATTAATATTATGTTCAATTAATCTAAAATATATTATTAATTATAAAATCTTATTCAAAAAATTATGATATATGAATTTATAGAAAATATTTTACTTACTCAATTATTTTTGTAAAGTTAATTTATTAAATTCTAATTAAATTTTTTAGAATTCTTTTAATATGAAAATTTATTTGAAAGTTGTGAAATTTTATTTATAATTATTAAGTAATTATTTATTATAACAAATATTATTATTATTAACCTTAATTTGCTGTGTGTGTGTGTATATATATATATATATTTGTTTAAAAAAAAGAAAGAAAGAAAAGAGGATTGGCTGATCTAGCCATCTGATTGGCTAAGGAATAGCCAATCAAATGGCCAAATGGAGGAATGGAAGGCAGGATGAGAAGCAGAAAGAGAGAGAGAGAGAGAGAGCGACGTTGGCGTGACCTCCGGTTGGTGGTGTCGAGCACTGCCACTACCATTGCAAAGGCTGGTGCTTGACCACTTCAACAGAGGCAGTGGAGATGGAAACCAGTGACGGACGGGGGAGTACTTGCAAGGAAAGGATTTCCGGCTGTCGAATCTTTAACTCTAGATTCCAGTTGATTCCAAGGGCGAAATCCGATGATTCTAGTCTCGTTCGACTCGTGGTGATAAGAACTTCCAATTGATACCTGCCATGCCTCCTAAATGTCGTAGAAAATGAAGATCGAAAGTTTAGAGGTCGAAACTTTAAAGGTATTTTTTGATGAAACGGTGACAAGTGACATCTATTTTTGAGCTGCTGGCGTCAAAGCAAACATAATGGTGTGAAGATCGCCCTTATTCGCAATCAGCAGCAATGGCAAGTGGCCGGTTGCGTCGCTTGGGGCAAATTCAGCAACTCCATTTCATCATTTTAGGGCAATTCTCGACATTTGTTTAATCAGATTTTACATGGATAATTTTGAAATTCTTAAATTTTAATTATTGTTGAGTCATATTTATTAAATTTAATTGATAATTCTATGAATTGGATTTTGGATTGATTGTTGAGTTGATTGTGATTTCGAAGGACCAAGAAGGGATCATTGATATCATGTTGAGTTGGGTAGATTGTTGAGATTATTTTAAAGGTGTTTGTTTTCTTTATTGCAATCGGGTAATGTCTTAATTTAAGGGAGATTCTGCCGAAATTTCAGCAAGAATATCAACAGTTGTTTAGTTATATCTTGATAGTCAAATCATTCTTTTTGTGATTATCTCATATGTTATTCAGAGTTGATGTCTCTGGCATTCTTCTGTCACCAAGGGTCCCACTTCAAAGGAAAGTCAGTCATATGAGTCATCAATTATGTGAGTAATACTCCTAATATATTATTCTTTTTTTTTCATACATATGCATTTATTATATGTACTTATATATATATATATATATATATATATATATATATATATATATATATATATATATATATATATATATATATATATATATATATATATATTATGCATTATTATTGCATAGATGCATATTAACATTTGATTGTGATTGATGAATTGATATTCGTATTGCATAATGGTCGTGGTTGATGGATGAGATCGACAGGATATAGTACCACTTAGGATTTATGTATATGATTATGATGAGATTAAGAATATGAGCTATAAACGGTGTATGCCGGCTGGGCCTGCTCATCGCCAAGGCTGCATAATACATACCAGTGACAGTCGAACCCATTGAATATAAGAGACTGATTGTTAGATTAAGAGCGTCAGTATTGAGAGATCGACTCCTCATATTGAGGTTATAATTCATGCAACATTCACAATCGGATGTTAGATGCCTTTATGTTTTCATAATGCATAAATACACACACACACAAATAAGGCAATGTATGATAAATATGTTAAACATATCAGAAAGTATCATTCAACTTTGATGAAACTCGTTAACTGTTCTTGAAGCATTAGTCGATCACTCGAACTAGGAAGACATCTGAAAGACATACACTGAATAATAGAAGAAGTTCGTTAGAATATGGATAATCCTAATCTTAACTTTTAAGACTAAATCTAACGACTCTACAAATTTATCAAAATTTCTGCAGAACCTCTCCTATATTTAAGACATTTCCCACTACAACCAAAGAATCAAACACTTCTAAAAATATCAAATTCATAACAACCAACATCACAACTGCCTCTATGGACCTTCATAATCAGGTATAAATAATCTTAACCTCCAATCCCATATATACATTGTAGGTCATGAAATATCATATCATCATTATCAAATTGTTATTTCCCAATAAATCGTCTGTCCCTTTTATTTCATTACTATAATATCATTGCATAATTTATTTTTAATATTAAAATCAAGTTAAAAGTAACTTTTAAATTTATAATAATATAAGTTTATAATAAAAATTTCATTCAAATATTTAATTAAAAGTAATTTAAAAAAATATATAAATTTATAATATAAAAGAACTCATTAGTTAAATGAGAATATAAATTTTATAAAATTAATTTAACTTATTTAAGATTTTTTTTTACTGACTCATTATATTATCAACTAAAATAATTGCATAAATCAAATTCATTATTTAATTCCATTAATAATATATAAAATTTAACTCAAAAACTTTCATGAGAATTATATTAGTTTCATATTCATTAATTAATATTAATTAATATTAAGAGCATAAATATAATTTTTTTCTTAGTAATTTCATAATTTAAGAATAGTTAGACATAAACACGATAAATTCATTCTAATAGCATCTAACAAATTCCACTTCCATGCAATTATTATCAATTAATTGATAAAATTCCTAATAATCTTAAATTCATTCAATTCTAAAATAAAGTATACTTGATTAATTAGACTTATAAAAATTTATATGAATTCCAATTAACAAGTAATCAGTCTCAATTATATCGACAGAGTAATTTTCGTAAATTTTATACTCATATCTTAATTTCATAATATATAATTTCAATTTCATAATTTTCATGATTTCTATTCATGACTTGATTAATTTCTTTAATTTAATTACTAAATAGAGCACGTATATAAATCATGTGATTAAATTCATTATATAAATCCTTAAGTTAGTTAACTACCATAATTAAATTATTAATTAGAAAACATACATGCATACACAATAATAATCATTAAACATGTCAAACTCCATCAACAAAAATTATTAATCTCATCAATTAATCTTCAAAGTAATCAAAATTCATCAAGAACAATTTTGAACATAAAAAATATGCATAAAAATAAATTCTGAGGCTTCTGGAAAATGAGCTCACTGGAGTGGCGCCGGAGCCGTTGCTGCCGTCGTCACCTGGCCACGCGTCATCGTGGACGATGGTGTTGGGGTTGGTTACCACATCATTTGACTCGTTTTCTCACTCGGAGTTCATTGGTGGTGACCATTTCTCCCCACTCGCTGCCATTTGGCCGGATCGGGCCCTTGAAATTTCGATCACTGGTATCTTCTCCTCTCGATTTCAGCGCCGTCATTCATCCAAATTAGCCGAAATTGGTGTCAAATGGAAGCTCATGAAGAGAGCTTCCAAATGACACGAAGATCCACTAGAAAAACCATCGAAATTGGTCGGAATTGCCGACAGAAGTTCACCTAGCCAAAAAATCTTGAAACAGAGCGTGCGCCTTCGTTGACCATCCATTTCCACCGATGCTGGTCCCCTTGAGGTCGCTGGTGGTTAATCTTGGCAGTAGTATTGGCGGTGCAGCTCACCTTTGGTCAGAGATGAGCAGATCTCTCTCTCTCTCTCTCTCTCTCTCTCGTGCTCTCGCTGCCCCTTCTTTTCCATCATTTGATTGGTCCATTTCTAAAATGGACCAATCAGATCTGCCAGCACTTTTTTTTTTCTTTTTTTAATAATAATGATAATAATAATAACAACAACTTAACTTTAATCACATAAACAAATAAAATTAATATTTCTTTAAAATTTGTAATATACTTCTTTAATTAAAAATTTATAGATAATCAAAATATACATCGTTAATTTCTCTAAATATTTTTATTTCATATCTATTTATATGCAAAATATTAAAATTAATACTTACTTAAATATTAAGATTCAAAAATAATTCTATTAACATACACCTCATTATTTTGATTATCTATTTTCAAGAAATAATTTCTTTACCTTAATTACATATATTTATAAATCTTTAAATATAAAATTTAGTTAAATTCCTAAAATTACATTTAAATGAATTTACCTAAGTTACATTAATTGCTTAATATTTAAACTATAATAATTGAGTCGTAATCTATTAATTTCCAAGCCATTAATTTTTATAAAATATTATTATCTCATGAAATAGCAATATACATGAATTTATCATCATCCTTAAATAAAAAAGTTTAATTAAATAACATAAAATTACAATTAATTAGGTTTACTTAACATGAGATATTTTTTAATAAATAAGTTATAATAGATAAATTATACTATTATAATTTAATGATTTAATAAAATATATTTATCTCTTGAAAATCAATATACAAAAATTTTCATTGCTCAATATAATTAAAATAAATTATCAATAAATAATAAATTTAATATCTTATAAAATAAAAATTTTTAAAACAATAAATTATGGTTATCACATACGAGCCTTCGTCAACGGTGGTAAACCAAGACAATCTTTACACCAGTTGATAGATTACAAGACGTTGATTCCAGAAATATCAGCGACATTAGCTCACTTGCCACAGATTCGCCAGAAAATGCCTCGAAGAATGTGTAAAGCCGACTCTACTCTTCTTGATTTTGGCGACATTTAGCTTTCGCACAAATCATAATAGATGTCAAAATGCTCCTAAGATCATGAGCTTTAAAATGGTACCAAGTTTGCTCAGAATGGTGGCCGAAATCGGACGAAATTTAAGTTAGCAAGTTGATCGGTGGTAGATGCTACAGAATCTTTGAGCGGCGCGTGCGGCTTCCTCCGGTGGCAATTTGTGATTGGACCAGTGCTGGTGAGATTACTGGTGGATGGGCTACCTTCTAGTGCCAGCGGTGTCGATCCAAGCTCCCCGAATGGTGGCCGTTGAAGCTCAAGCTCGCTCTCCCTCTCTTCTAAGTATGTTCCTTCAATTTTCTAATAGCTTTGGACTGCCATTTGATTGGTTAATGCTCAAACCAATCAGATGAGCTAGGTTCTGTATGCTTTTCATTTTATAATAATAATAATAATAATAATAATAATAATGTAAAGTTTTAATAATCAAGAAGATTTAAAATTAACTTAATATTAACTGGAATTGATAATTCATTAATAATAATAATTTGGTTTAATAATTAGCTTCCCTCAAAATAATTAATAATAATAATAATAATAATAATAACTTAAATTAAACAAAGATTAAGATTAATATTTACTTAAACTCTAAAATTCAAAACAATTAGAATTTGATTTATTACATAATTTGCCTCAAAAATACAGTGACAATGATATTTTCACAAGTAAATAAATAAAATGTTTTTAAAATCATAAAAATTTAAAATTCATATAAAAAAGAAAAACTTCCAAGTATCATATAATGTAATTAAATAATTATATACCACATGAAAATTAAATATTCTTAAGTAATTAAAAATTTGGATTGTTATATTAATGCATCAGATTTTTGTCAACAAACTAATAGTTAACTTTATTGAAATATGAAGCAAAATATACCTGCATCTTTTCAAATTCTCCGTCAAACAAAAAGATGTAATTATTGATACATTGATCATTAATAAAACTTTAATTTTTCTTATCAAAATAATAGAATTTTAATAATAATTATTTTTAAAATAATTACTTACTAAATAAAAACATTTGTAAAAATTATTATTTTAATTAAATTAAATTTCTTTTAGTCTCTGTAAAAATAAAAGTAGTTCTGCCTGGTACCAATAACATCACTTAGTGGATAAATTCAGCTTAATGGCGCAACTTCAGGGCTCAAAAGATTTTTTTGCTTCATTTTTTTCTCTCAGTTTTTTTATCAATTATTTTAAATTAAGAATTTAAGACTTTCGTAAAATCCAAGCCAGTTTTGGAAGTATATTATTATTTTAGTCACTATCACCAACCCCATCTGCATAAAAAGTGGATATTTTATCTCTTTTCTTGTCTTTTTATCTTTTATCTTCTCTTCTCTCTCTCCCCAAGTGAGAGAGAGAAAAACCAAAAATAAAAAATAAAATATATACATATACAAATAACACATCCATTGAAATGGTCATGAGGTCCACACTTCTCAGTCATATGATTTTATAAAATCAGACTAATAAAATATATAAAATTATTAAAAAAGGATAGGATAATGCCAATTAAAAAAAAAAAGATAAAATAAATATATATATATATATATATATATATAAAAGGAAATAGAAAAGAGACTATCTTATTTATGGCAATTTTCAAATTCATCAACACATATAACTAAAAAGTCTTCGGAACCCCAAACATTAAAAACCGGATTTAGAAAGGATATTAAAAAAAAATAAAAAAAAAAACTCAAGACTCAACCCTAAAGACCAGATCCTAAATTACTAAGACACATCCATTATAAGACTCCGCCTCCTGGGGCCGCCGCCGATCGGACTATAGCCACCGTCGATCATAGATCACAGGGCACTTAAGAAAGCTGACCGCAATCAGCGATTACAACAGGCTTCGAGGTCCTTCCAGATCCAGACCCAACCTTTTCAATGGCTTTCACCACATCCATACCTTCCACAACCTGACCAAACACCACGTGCTTTCCGTCAAGCCACTCAGTCTTAGCAGTGCAAATGAAAAACTGAGATCCGTTAGTTCCGGGTCCAGCATTTGCCATGGAAAGCACGCCAGGACCAGTGTGCTTCTTAGTGAAGTTCTCATCGGCAAACTTGGCTCCGTAGATCGACTCACCGCCAGTTCCGTTTCCGGCAGTGAAATCGCCTCCCTGGCACATAAATCCGGGGATCACACGGTGAAAGGTAGAGCCCTTGTAGTGAAGGGGCTTCCCCGACTTGCCGATGCCTTTCTCGCCAGTGCACAGAGCTCGGAAGTTATCGGCTGTGCGAGGGACAACGTCTGCATAGAGCTCCATCACAATCCGGCCAACTGGCTGGCCGCCAACTGTCATGTCAAAGAAGACCCTAGGGTTCGCCATTTAAACAGATATTAGATAAGAAAATTAGGAATACCTTCTTTTTTTTCAGGATAAAAGTTACAGGTTAAAAGTTTGGCTGATCTGAGGGTTATTATATAGGAAGGTGAGGCGGTGAGTATCTGTGGGAGGTTGATTTCGGCCGTTGGATGAGAACACGTGCAGGGATCGTAAGGGCTTAGAATTTAACCGTGGTTAGGTTGGATTTTGACTAGGGTTAAGTATGGGGATCCGAGGTGGTATATGCCTTTTGACATTTTATGGAGGAGTGTAAGAGAAGAACGACGCCGTTATGTCTCAAGCCAAGAACGACGCCGTTATGTCTCAGGCGTGGAGGCTTAATTTTGCAGAGGAGCATTTAATAGGATTTAATTATTGTCATATTTATTAGATGAGTTACAGAAATTTTTTTTCTTTCTAACTTAACATATGAGAATTTTTGAATGGATATGATTAAAAATATTTTTTTTTTGAATGGATACGATTAAAGATACTAATTTTTTTTTTCCAAATATTTTCAAAAATTATATAATTTTTTTTTTCAAATGCATTCATAAGTATAATATAATAATATTATATTTGTAATTAGTGTCTTAATTTATGGATAAGGAGAGAACTTAAAAAGTGGCAGTAAAAAAAATTCATTTGAATTCCCATCTTTTCAGTGCTAAAAAATGTTTACATTCTAGCATTCTCAAAGTTCCAAATTACTTTTTGTTTAAGAGTTTATAAAATGGGGAGAACTTACCCATAATTCATTTGACTTCCTTAAAAAGAAAAACAATAATTAAGTTAAAACCCAGCCTCATCATAAGAAAAGCACCAGTTTTTCTTTTTTATTTATCCTTTTGCCTTTTTTACATCAAAATTGACCATATTTTCTTATTTTATTCATATATATTTTTTATATTTATTATTTACATTTGATATTTTTACATTAATATTATACTTTTATGATTTTAATAATTAAATTGACTTAAATTTCAATTAAATTCTCTTAATTTCTTCAGTATTTTTTTCAATATGTATTTATTTTATATTCATATTCACAACAATATATCGAATAAATATAATCCCACATAAGATGACTGATCTTTTATATATGAATCTATAGATGGCTCAATCTTTTATAAATGAATTTATTTCATAATTAGTAATCTCTCATGGTCTCTTTTCGTTTTAGTTAAGCAATAATAAATGTTTTCCCTCAAAAAAGTAATAAATAATTAACGATTTAATTCAAAATCTATGAATTTTATTTACCAAGCAATAGAATTTACCGGTATTAAACACTAACGCTTCAATTGAATACTATCGCAAACATTTTAACATCTGATTCAACCATGCAGATCTGATTCCATGCAAATAACGTGGATCTAGAAATGAGATTTTTATGAGAGAGATATTAAAAAAAAAAAAAAATGCAAGAGACTAGAACAATAAAAAGCAATTTAAAGAATTTTTCTTTTTTCCCCTTTAAATGATGCTTCTGCCATATATAAAGAAGAGAATCATCAAATGCTAACTTTAAAGAAATTCAAAAACCAGTCATTAAGATCTGCCCTTTAACCACATGTATGGCTAGAATTCAGTCGACAAAACCACTAATAAATTCTTTATCTTAATGTCGCCATTCTCAATAAAATAAAATAAAATAGGTTATGAAGTATGCATTACAGTATTTTGGACACAAAGATGTAATTATATTATGAAATCAGAAACTGTAGGCGGTAAATTTCACCCAGTGACTAAATTTTAATAGTCAATTATAAATCATCAAACCTTGATTTTCATAACAATAAAACCATTAAAATCAAAATCCAATCATATTCAAACCAACAAGTATGAAATAATAATTATATTCAACTTTCTTTTTTTAAACTTATTTTAAATGTTTAATGGGCCACATAAGAGACATTTCACTATTCTCTCTTCTGCAGGTAAAAAAAAAAAAAAAAAAAGTAACATTTAAATGCTCAAAATATATATTTAAAAAGTTTGAATTGAATTTCATTTTAGTATTTTTAGAAGAAAATGAAATTTTTAATGACTTCCATGGGATCTAGTAATAAATTCAGTACCGGCCAGTGAAATTAATCTCAGATTGTCTGACGATAAAAAATTGGAAAAAAAAAAAAAAAAGAGCAAAAATAGACATGCTTTTTCATATAGCATTTGACACATACAATGGGGCAAGGCCCATCTGAGCACAGGAGAAAAAATATTAGATTCCCTAAAAGAAATAATTCGTTTCCCGTACGACGACAATAAGGAATGTCACCAAATATACATTCCCTCTTCTTTGTGAAACATATGATAGATTATCTTTGTTAGCAATAAGAAGTCATCTCCTTCCTTTCAATCACAAAAGGAATGGCTGAAAAAAAAAGCCAGAAATTAAATGCATCTAAAGAGAATTGCGCACACCTTTTAAGAGCACAAAAATATCAGTCATGCATACCTACATGATTTTCACTCTCTTCTTATCCCTCCGGCACTTCACCCTTGTCCACTTAGGTATTTCACAACAAACCTTCAGTTTGTAACAATCCAGGATAGACAAGAGAGATTATCTGTTTCAATGATTTTATTGACCCTTTAAAGAAAACATGCCCCTCCATTGCTACAAAAACCGATAAAATCACAAAGTTATTATGCAGGAGTAAATTCATAAAATCATAGATGACAATTAGCAGGAGCAGGATGAAAGGTCTTCACCTTTTAACAACAATTTGATTTCCTTCGAGAAATCTTCCACGCGTCCTAATACAGGTCTTATTCCACAAATCTGTAAAACACAAAGCTCTAAATACAATGCCATCTCCATTATTTGAAGCAGTAAGAGACAGACAGACTGGATTTCAGGATGAATTTGCTTCAATTTGTTTGCATTACACAGTTCAGAAACAATAGCTACTGCTTGATCCTGCAATGCATTTTGTAAGAAAAGAGTAAACAAATACCTCAATAAAGCAAGAATCTTACTCTTACATAAACGTATGAATTATTTCAGGAAAAAAAAAATTAACTCACTTATTATGCACGTTAGAATAAGTGTCTTAGACCAGATAAAGTCCCAACAATCAGTGCTAGGTGATCAAACTTTAAGTTTGATTGTGTCGCAATTTGCCTCTCATTCAGAGGGTTGGAATAAAGTAAAAGAAAAAAGCAGATTTTACCTGCAAGCCATGTAATATCTCAGGCATTGGAAGCTCAGGAATATGAGCAAGATCGATGAATCCCACTTCCTCTGATCTTTTAAGAGCACCTTGTGCTTCTAAACACAGAAATTTCAAGAGAAGAAATGCAATTATATAGATCTGCAGGGACACCAAGTCCGAGAAATATGTTGGAGAAATAGGATTGGTAGTTTCAGTTGATTGACCCTTGATTACAAGGGCAGTATTGGTGGCTGAGACAGTAGAAAGCTTGGGCTTTACTGCACAACAAACAGGTGAAAGAGCAAACCATCCATTCCGGCTGTTTAAAAATGATGGCTTCTTGCAGTACTCAAATTCCTCTTTAAGGATAGGAGGACATAGAAGGGGGGCAGTTCTGCCAGGAGATTCTCCAAGACGATGAATTCCTCGGCTGATAAAGGCCAATAGATGGATACTTTTCTCTCGCAACTGTGAATCCATTTCTTTCATGGCCTTGACCCACAAATTCCAATGGTTTGCTAGAGTGCACATCAACATGAGAGTATGCTCAGTTTCCTTGAGAGCAGTCAGAGAAGTCTGTGTCCTTTGTGCCCGCAGTCTTTTCTTGTCATGACTCTCAGATGGAAAGTCAGGTGCATCAAGGTAATAAGAAATCAAATATGCTTTCTCTGAAAACAAGTAAGGTATTAAATTATCAATGAGATCAGTACAACTGTTTCCCAAAGAATGAATCATAGCTGTGACCACAGCCAAGCCAAGACCCCAAATGTACTGAGGCTTTTCGTCTTTTTTAGATGACTTTGAGAAGCCATTGTTGTTCGTAATCACTGTGGAAGGCCTACCATCCAATAGGTTTCCAAATAATGCCTTAAGAGATGAGAAAAAACCAGCACTAAGGAGCATTTCAGCACCTCCTCTCACACGTGCCAGAGTCAACAGGAACTTCAATGTTATTGGAATGGATGCAAGGGAATCATCATCTTGAAGCTTCAAAATAACATGATATAACTGGAGATGTTTCTGTATGATGGGGAACCAAGTATTAGGTGTCAAAAAACTTCTTAGTATTAAGTCAATGGCAGTCAAGTAGAGGCTACAATGTTCAGCAGTAGTAATGCAGTTACATAGAATGGGCAGTAGGCCTAGGCAAACATTTGAAATCTCTGCAAAGCCCTTAGATTCTTTATCTGGAGAAATACTGGATTCCACTGCAAAAAGAAGCAGCATAAGCAAGATCTTCATTGTCTTTTTAATGCCGCTCTTGGATGACCTGAAGTCACTCAGCATTTTAAGGCCAGAACCTGAGGTTTTCAAGACAGCCACACAAGCAGGTAAAGTCAAGCTTCCTTGGACTGATCTTACAAGATGAAGAAGTAATTCTGCTTGTGCTGAAAGGAAATCAAGAATCTCTTCTGAGGCATCAAGAGCTAGAGCCAGTGATTCTACTGTGTCATGGAAACATTGGCATATGTGGTTAATGCATGAAAAGCAGAGTTGAACAGGGATCTTCCCGCAAGCGGCAGATTTTTTCTCTGGAAACTTCACACAGGAAGTAAATTTCAATCATTTTAATAAGAGGGAAAATGCAAAAGCAAGAAATCCAAGAATATAGAGATATGTGAATAAAAAATATGAAAAATAGGTAAAGATACATTCCCAAAGTCCCCTCCCAGCCCAGCCCTTCCCAATCAAAAGAAAAATTGGAAAGGATGAAAAATAATGGGTGTATTGGTAATAAGCCCCTGACACAAGGCTAAATGCCAGAGCTTGAACTTAAATGCCTAGCTTATCTCATGTAACAAGAGTTTAAAAACAAAAACTCTGTTATTTTATTTCTTATTAAATGTGGTGCCTTAGATGCTTATGTCCGCAACATTTATTTTTAACAATAAAAAGAATTTGGTAATGAAAAAGGAAGAGAAAACACAAATCGGAGCATAACACATCCTCCTCCAAAAGAAAAGAACATATTAGACAACAACCAAGCATTGGCATGACTTCTTCGCAACAACCTGTTGGAAGAATGATATGAAGATGCTCATTTCAGGATATTGCTTGGTGTTTTAAGCCAAACACGAAATGATGTCAAACAGCATGTGTTATAAATAGAACTTTCTAATTCCAGGATATTGCCTGGTGTTTTAAGCCAAACACGAAATGATGTCAAACAGCATGAGTTATAAATAGAACTTTCTAAAAGGTAGACAAATTTTATTTTGAAAAACCAGTAGTCGTACACCTCAAGCTTCCATAATCTAAGTGCCTAACCTTCAACATGATTCTCAAGAGACATGATTATGACATTGTACCCTCAATTATTCTCAAAGGACATGACCATGACATTGCACTTGACTATTACAAACTTTTGGTGACTTCAAAAACACCAATGAACATACCTATAGAAAAAGTTAAACAAACAATTAAGACAAAATCCGTCAAAATTTTAGATTCTAATTAACTTCAAAATCTCAGTTTAAATAGACATAATATGGAAATTGTTTATCCAGTTTATAATTCTCAATATTCCTGCGCACAAAACTATAATAAACAATGTTGACCTTCATAATGCAAAATTTGGAGACGCAACAAAATCTAATAAGAATTTGCATACTTACATTATCTTCATACACAGTCAAGACAGCTGTCAATGCTTTCAGCGAAGAAAGTTTTGAACTCGAAAGTAAAACCATTGAATTTACTTGCTGCATGCAATCCAACATTGTTTCCACAGTGGCTTTGTATTCTTTCCACTCTGTATAATCCCACATATATAGTCCCAACTCTGTTCGTATACGAGTGAGGTCATACAAGTTGATATTTTTCGCATCTGCAAGACATTCACAATTGTACTTTTGTTGATACATCTGCAAACATTTTGATTCAACCAGATACAGAGAGAGCTCTTTAAATGGCCCAGGACCAATTTCACGGCCTTCAAGTTCCCCTTGTAGGTGATAGTAAAGATCATTGAGAATCAGACTTTTTAATTCCTTTCCCTCGCTGAAATGAAAATAAAAACAATCAGAAAAATAAAAATCGAAAATGCAGCATCAACATTTTCTGGATACAAGAAAAATAACAATTAAGTGCACATTAACAAATTTCAAGTGGGGGAGAAAGATATACATACCATAATCAATGGCTGCTACAATACACAATTAAAGTTCAAATTACTTTCAGAATTCATTGGAAAAATTTCCAATGAACAAAAATCACTACTTTTGAAGGAAAAGAGAATGCAGACACACATCAGTTTAAACAAATGACGAGAAAGAGACCTAAGAATCAGAACTTCAATGTTCTCCTCCACAGTAAAACTAACCAAGATTTTAATGGATTTCAACATTTTATTCAAGCTCTGAAAAAATAGATGCATAAATGCACTACGATAACATGCATTCATAATTAGTGGTGAACATTATTTAGTTAAAATCAAATTACCAAACTGAACAGAACTGATTTTTTTTTTGGTATGTTTGGTTCATTAATTTAATTTCACTTTGGTTCAGTTTTTTTGGAAAAACCAGTTTTTGGCTCTCAGTTTGACTCCATTATTTTGTTACTGAAAAGACTGAATAAATCAATCTTCTTTTACTGCAACCATACATCACCATTTTTATATTTCTATTCTTCATATTCCAAAATCCTAGCACTACTGTCTTATTCCCCAAGCCTAACACCGTTGTGTCCTTTTTAAATCTGCCCTTATCCCCTCATCTTTCCTAGCTCTCTCTTTTTCTTCATGTCTTTACTTTTCCACAATCACAACATCCCTATTGGAAATTTCCATTTTATATGTTACCACAAAAGAAGGTAAGCCATGGCTCACAGTTAAGGTTGCTTTTTGTGACCAGAATGCACATATTGGAGTCATCGAAACAGCCTCTGTGCAAAAAACACAAGAAGAATGTAAAACAGATGATCCTCTCTTAACCTGCACAAAGAAGAGGGCTTTGTGCACTGGGGACACCAGTTTATTTATCTATTACAAGTCCTTTGATTGCCATTATGGCAAATATATTTTCAAGTACTTGGTTTTGAATATTATTTTATCATCACGTACAAATACAATTCTCTGTGTGTGCGCGCGCGCGCATGCATTCATGGATATTAATTGAACCTGGAACTGGTTGGGACCTCCAGCTTTTGAACCTACCCAATGTGTTCTTTTTGGTGGGAAGTGTAAGCATGATACTACAATTTATAATTTGAATCAAAGTCCGTTGCTAATGATCAAATAACTGTATATTCATCACCAATTATCTATATTTGGACTGCTTTCGGTTTTGGATACAGGAACAAATTGCTATTAAGTTCCATAAACAATAAGAAAAAACACTGGCACTATAAATTATTATTTACCTTTAAGTGTTTGTCCAGATGTATTATGACCAAAATAACCTATCATGCTAAATTTAACTGGTCAGTTGGGTTTAATTTGACTCTTCCGGAATTTTAATTTTATCATGTTATTTTAACAATTTGGTTACTTCAGGTTGGTTCAAAATACCTAGCTACATACACTAAAGACTGATTGCTCACCCTTGTGGACCAAATAATCCCTGTCTTATGGATTCCTCAGCTATGAGTGGAACATTTGATAAACGTTAAAACGGAACAGCTAGCCTAGCATGTTTATGCACATTACCTGTAACCCCGTTGTGAGTATTGAGCCAACAGTTCAGAGAAGGCAAGCTGACAGCTTAGCTGTTGGGAGACAAAACAAAGATGCAATTTGACCTCAAAAACATTGGAAGGAGGAGAAAACAAGAAGCAACTGTTAAGAAATATTAAGAATCCCCAAATAACCCATAAGAATGAACAATAATTTAAAAAAAGAAAATTTGAACGATATATTTTAGGTTCATTCTTGAGAAAATTAATTAATATGAAAATAATAATTTGGTCACATAGAGAAAGGAATATACATTTTCAAAAGTGCTGCGGATCTTCTCCAGTAATGATACAGACAAACTTCCAGTATTGCCAGATTCTAATTTCCCCATCACATGGACAATGAACAAACTGGCAGCAACCTGCAAATTCTAGATGATAAAGTTATTATCACATTATCAATAACATCCATTCTTGGGTGTTGCCAGAGGGTTTCTGGATCCTGAGCAGACATGGAGAGAGTCAAACGAGAGCAGAAACAACAAAGCTAACATGCAAACTCATAGCAACAAATAACCCTTAAAAAAAGGGACAAAGAAGAGAGGAAAATTGAAAGTTCACCTTTGCACGATAACAAATGCCATCATCATATTCACAATAAGTACATGATTTGATCATGTTCCCCAAAATGGACATATCAAACCAACTTGCCAAGGTATCTTTCAAATCAGAATCACTTGCAGATTTTGATTTTTCCGTGCCTACAGCATTTTCTGTACCGTCTTTAGATTGAGGGGCTTCTTTCAAAAGCGACTCAGCATGTAACAATTTTTTTTTCAGAAACAGCTCATATGCCATTATGTCCAATATAGATGATTGACAGCAATATTTATATATCAAGCTTTGAGCCTCCCTTTCGGTCAAATTCTCAACCAGAAGTTTTGAGCTAGTCACCAATGAAATACAATTGGACAGTTGCTTCCAAAACATTCTAGAGCTTTTTAGATGCTCCAAAATATTTATATACGGAACAGCACCTTGCCACAATGCCTTCAGGAAATCAAGTACACTGAGCAGTATGCGGGGATTGCTGGAGAAAAATGAAAACCAAAATTACAAGGTAAAAACATACAAATACAATGTTCAATAATCTCAAATACAACAAGACTGAGATCTAAGAATAATGGATGTTCTCAAAATCCCATCCGTTTTGATTATTCATGCACACATGCTTAACACATGCTCTCGAAGACTTCAATCTTCAAAATATATAGGGAATCTATGACTACAAACATAAAAGAAGGTTTTTAATATGGAAATTTTCATATTAAATTGAAAGACTACTATTTGTTATTTTCTTTCCTCTCTCTTGCGCTCTCACTCTTCTCTACAACCTAATCTTCGATTTGCTTCTTTTTGTTAATTCTATCCATGTCAGTTCCTCCATGCCCTCAGTTGTAATTTTTATCACTTAGTTTCAACAACCCCAATTCCCTAGGTTACAGCAATTAGCAAACTCGCTGAGAAAGAAATCACACACCAAATCCTTTCTACACAAACCTCTTAATAAAATCGCAAGCGCTATCTACATATTGCATAAGTGCATCAAGCAAACTTGATTTCTCGGACCCCCATGGGCCATTGGAAGTTTCATTTGTCGGCTGCTTTACGCCTCCAACATTACTTGATTGGACTTGAGGATCCACTTTTGGAGCCAAAATCACAACAAGAAAAGGAGGCTGCATAAAAAAACCACCCATAAGCAAATAATAACTGAGCAAACCAAAAGGAGAGCATCGAGAAGCAGATTTACAGAAAATAAAAATGAACCAAATATTTTTCTAAAGGAATTATAATAAATATGAATAATCGGCTCTATACTTCGCTTGGAACTCATAAATTTTTGTGCAAATACACATTGGGGGAAGAAACAATGATTCTTGAAGATTCTAGCAATATGCTCCAAACAATCACACGCCACCTCGAAAAAAAAAAAAAAAAAAAGAAGCAGCTAAGGACATTGCACTTCTTTCTCACCAATCCTGCAAATCAAAGCAATCAAACATATAAAAGAAAGAATCTAAGTATGTGGGGAACTTGCTGAAACCAACCAAACAGAAATACTATCCATCTGCACATTTGTGCCATTCAACAAGACAAATACTCATTAGTTTATCAGTTCTAAGATCATATCATATCCGTCAGAAAGAACCTTATGAAGCCTCTAAATATGTAACAAATCATGATTGTCTATTTTTTAAGCACCGATAACCAAACAATCAGCCTACCCATGGAAGAGACATTGGCCCTGCATATGCACTCAATTCAACTTAACTAAACCTAAATCCAAACTATGGGGTTGGCTATATAGATCGTTTTCCTTTATTTCACCAATTTAGGGCTACATCTTAACAAAGATCTAGCCTTGTTTGTTTCTTTGGAGGCAAGTTGGGAAGTCAATTGTCCAAAGAAGCACGTATAGCTGTTGTGTTTGGTTCACTAGGAATAACAAAGTTAGAAGGAAATTTGCCTTGTGTTTGACCACTCAATTTCCTCAATACCAAGGAAGTAACTCTGATACGAGGGGGTTAGTAAGTCAACTTCCTGTGTTGACGTGGGATGAAATTACATTACACCATTCAAATATTTTCAAAAAATAAACTTACATTAAAATGATAACAATATTTTATTTTGCAATATACTTCCTAGAAAGTTGGTAATTAACAAAATAAAAAATTAGTACAATTTGGAAAAAGAAAAGAACAATTGCGAACCAAACACTAAGAAAATGCAATTTCCCAATGTGTAACTTTCCAACAAATATCACTTCTTTGTAAAGTCATTTCCTAGCAAATAGGCTGTTTGAACCAAACAAGGCCCTAGGATTACTAAATACTTTTTCTAATCTCTACAACCTCAACATGCTCAACCTTCCACATTGGTGCATTTTCTAGTCCACAATGCAGGTGTCCAAACCATATCAATCCCTTCTCTAAACTTCTCTTTAATGAATGTCACTTCAACCTTCATATGAATGCATGGAATCTTTATCCAATCTACCCTTGTTTTATGTGCCAAAATAACTAGAAGAATTTCTGAAAAAAATACTTTCTTCAATCACTAAAAAGAGTACAGTATATGTACAAGAGGGAGGGACAGCAAATCCCTTAAACCTAGGTCCTAAAAAAGAAAAGAATATTAATCCTAATTATACCAGAATATATACAGTCAAATATACAAATAAATGAAGATTCAAAAATAGCACTAATTGTGGAGCTAAATAAGGAAAGCATCTATTGACATCCCCCCTCAAATTGATGCGAGTAATTCCACTAGCATCAATTTGTTACTAAGAAACTTGTGTCATTGACGAGTCAATGCCTTAGCAAAAACGTCAGCTAATTGAAGATTAGTATTGACATGAGGAAGGGTAGTAACATGACGATCAAATGCCTCTCGGATGTAATGACAATCCACCTCAATATGTTTTGTTCGTTCATGATACACTGGGTTGGCAGTTATTTGAATAGCACTCATGTTATCTCCATGAAGAGGAGTAGGATCTTCTTGAGGAAATCCAAGTTCAGAAAGCAGTCTACGTAACCATACAACTTCAGAACAGGCAGCAGACATGGCTCTATATTCAGCCTTTGTAGAAGATTTAGAAACAAAATCTTGCTTTTTACACTTCCAAGAAATCAAGGAATCTCCAAGAAACACACACCAGCCTGTTGTAGACTTCCTAGTATCTGGGCAGCCAGCCCAATCTGCATCACTGTATGCCTTTAAAAGAAGTTTAGATCCAGCTGGAAATAACAATCCATGAGTTGATGAGCCAATTAGATAGCGAATAATCCGGCGAACTGCAGCAAGATGAAGATGCCAAGGTGATTGCATAAACCTGCTGACTATGTGGACAGCATATGAAATATCAGGCCTCGTGATAGTGAGGTAGATAAGACTACCAACTAAACGCCTATAAAGAGAAGGATCAGGTAGAAGCTCGCCCTCATCTTTGTGGTATTTCACATGCACCTCCATTGGTGTATCAACAGGAGTGGCGTCTTTCAAACCAGCCAAGTCAATGAGGTCTTGGACATATTTATGTTGATTCAAAAACAATCCATGAGGAGGAGAATGAACTTCCAAGCCCAAGAAATAAGTGAGGCAGCCAAGATCTTTCATATGAAATGCATTATGTAACATTTTCTGGAGCTTAGAAATTAACTCCTTATCATTACCAGTAATAATAATGTCATCAACATATACCAAGAGAAGAACCATACCTGCTGTTGTCTTTTGGAAAAAAAAGAGATGAATCATGCTTGCTTTGTGTAAAGGAGAAATTTAAAAGAGTACTGCGAAATTTCTCAAATCATGCTCTAGGCGCTTGCTTCAATCCATAGAGAGATCTCTTGAGTTTACATACTTGATTAGGAGAAGTAAAATGCATACCAACTGGAAGTTTCATGTAAATCTGCTCCTTAAGGTCCCCATGTAGAAAAGCATTTTTCACATCCATTTGAAGTAAGGACCAAGACTGAGCAGATGCGATAGCAAGTATAGTTCTTACTGTGGTCATCTTAGCAACAGGAGCAAAGGTCTCTTCGTAATCAAGCCCAAATTATTTCCTAGAGCGACCAATCGGGCTTTGTATCTATCTAATGAACCATCAGATTTGAGTTTGACACTATAAACCCACTTACTTCCAATTGGCTTGACATTTGGAGGACATGAGACAATATCCCAAGTTTGGTTTTCCTCAAGTGCTTGAAGTTCTACTTCCATTGCTTGTTGCCAACACTCATGTTTCATGGCCTGTTTATAGCAAGATGGAATGCAAATAGAGGATAAAGTAGCAGACATAGACATGGGAGATGAAAAACCATACCGATCAGGAGGTTTATGAGTTCTAGAACTTCTTCGAAGAGAAGTTGGATGACTTGCAACAAGAGGATCAAGATCAATTGTCGCAGGAAGCATGGGAGGGACCTCAATAGGACCTGCAGAAGAATTATTTGCTGGAGAAGTACGTCTATGATACACATGATCAGGCTTAAATCTTTGTATTTGTGGTGGAGACTCAGAAAAATATGGCAAAACAGAGATAGGAGGAGGTTCTGAAATTTGTTGTATGCTAAAGAATGACTGATTATCAAAGAAAATCACATTCCTTGACACACGAACACGACGAGCATTAGGATCATAACAAAGAAATCCTTTTTGTGTTGTAGCATATCCCAAAAAAACACACTTGACAGATTGAGCAGTAAGTTTAGTTCGTTCATGTAAAGGAAGATGAACAAAACACACAACCAAAATTATGGAGATTTGAAAAATCTGGTGCATGCCCAAATAGACGAAGATAGGGTGAATCATTGTTTAAAGTAGGTGAAGGCAACCTATTAATTAAATAAACAGCAGTAGATAAAGCTTCACACCAAAAACGAGCAGGAACAAATGAATCAATTAGAAGAGTTCGAACAACATCAAGCAAGTGACGATTTTTTCTTTCAGCCACTCCATTCTGTTGCAGAGTGAAAGGACAAGAACATTGTGATATAATCCCATGACTTTGAAGAAAAGATTGAAATTCATTTGACATATACTCCCCACCATAATCTGATCATAAATTTTTTATTTTGGTGGAGAATTGTGTCTCAATGAAAGCAAAATAAACTTTGAACACAGAGAAAACTTCACTCTTTGACCTAAGAAAGTACACCCAAGTAAATCGAGTGAAATCATCGATAAATGTGATAAAGTATTTGTAATTTTCGTGAGAAATTACTGAAACAATACCCCAAACATCAGTATGGACAAGTTCAAAAGGTTTAGTAGAGCGAGTGGTATGCAAAGGAAAAGGAAGAGTTTTGCTTTTGCCAAGTTTGCAAGATGCACAATTAATATCAGTAACAGAATCTGAATTTTTATTGCCAAGCAAACCAGATTTGAGTAACATGTGAAGAACATTAGAATTAGGATGACCTAAGCGTTTATGCCACACTTCATTATCACATTTAACAGCATTACAAACAATAGAACTTAAAGACGAAGAGAGAGAAGACAAGAACAAAGGAAAAAGACGTCCCACTTTAGGTCCCTGTGCGATCATCTTCCCGGACACTTGATCCTGCACAACACAACCAGATTTTGAAAATTGAACATTACAATCATTATCAACCAGTTGACCAACAGATATACGATTAGAAGTCAAGAGAGGAGAAACAAAAACATTTTTTAAAGAGGTTGAAAGGTCACCAGTAGCTGTGATAGGTAAAGAAGTACCATCAGCTGTATAAATTTGAAGATTTCCTTTATATTTTTGGACATTAGAAAGTGGTAATGCATTGTTGGTCATATGATTTGAAGCAGCAGAATCAAATAACCAAGGTTTAGAAACAGAATATTTTTTACCTGATATTCCTTAAGCAGAGAAAGCAGAAACTATCATTTGTTGGACCATCTCAGGAGTAATAGAAGACTGACCAGAATTAGGAACATTAGAGGTGGGCAATGTGGCAGCAGAACTAGAAGCATTCAAGGAACCAACTGAGACATTATAGGCAGTTTCTAATTTCTTTGGTAGCCGAGTGGTGCATTCTTTGATGATATGTCCTGTTTTCTTGCAATAATTGCAAAATTTCTTTGTACAATTTGTAGCTATGTGCCCAAATCCTTTGCAACTATAGCACTGGATATTAGTCATATCTCTGCCTGCTTTAGACCTCCCTTGAGCAGCATAAGCAACTGGAATAGCAGCAGAATTTTGAGCCTTTTGTTCCACAACAGCTTGACTAATGAGTCGTTCTTCTCGAAGAAGCTCACCTAGACAAATATCCAAGAGGGGAACTGGATTTCTGTTCATTAAATTTGATCTAATTCCTTCAAATTCTCCCCTTAACTTCATCAAAAACTGATCTCTCTTGCTTGTCTCATGTACGCTTTGGACAGCAGAAATTCCTTCTAGAGGTACTGTTGTATACACAATATCTGTGTATTCAGCCCAGAGATTTTCAAAGGAGGAATAAAACTCTTGGATTGACATGCTGCCTTGAACAAGAAGACCCAATTCCAGCTCCAACTGAAATCGTCGTGCTGTATTATTTTGGCTGTAAACTTTCTTCAAATATCCCCACATTTCTTTAGAGGTTTTATATGGCTTGAGGTTGAGAAGTATGGACGGTTCAACAGTTGCAAGAATCCAAGACATAATCTGTGCATCCTTCACCTCCCATTTCACATATTTTTCCCTCTCTTTCTCTTTGTCTGGTATAGGATTTGTCCCTTCAAGATAACCCCATAATTCCTTTCCCTTGACGAAGATTTGGAATTGAAATTCCCAGGCAGAATAATTCTTGCCATTAAATCTAACACAAAATTGTTCAAGCCATTCTGAAGACATGATATAACTAGGAATTCAAGACTAAGAATGGAACAACAGGACAAGAATAACTAGAAACCAAGATTTTGAATCAGCCAAGATGAAATAGTTTCAGAACCTAAGGCAGGCTCTGATACCATGCCAAAATAACTAGAAGAATTTCTGAAAAAAATACCTTCTTCAATCACTAAAAAGAGTACAGTATATATACAAGAGGGAGGGACAGCAAATCCCTTAAACCTAGGTCCTAAAAAAGGAAAGAATATTAATCCTAATTATACCAGAATATATACAGTCAAATATACAAATAAATAAAGATTCAAAAATAGCACTAATTGTGGAGCTAAATAAGGAAAGCATCTATTGACATTATGCACATCCATCTTAACATCCTCATTTCTACCATGAGAATCTTGTATACATGTTGATTTTCACCACCCAACACTTGTTGCTATACATCATAATTGGGTGAATTGCAATCTTTCAAAATTTCCCTTCAACTTGGTATTTTATGGTCTCAAAGGACTCCTATTGCATTTCTGCACTTAACCCATCCTACTTTAATAATATGCTTCACATCCTCATTATTTCCATCCAACTATAGAATTCTTCTTGGGAATTTGTTGTCTTCTTTAGATTGAAAAATACCATACAAGAATATTTTCCTTTCTCGTGATAGTCATCCTCAACCCACTTATAAGAAAAATAGTATCCATTGTTGCTCTTCCAAATAAAAAAACCAAACTAGTTTTTGGTATGTCACATTCTATTCTGCATTCCATTACTTTCTCCCCTAGTTTTATCATGTGACTACTGAGCTTAATAGCAACATAGTTTGAGCAACTTTGGATAACTCCTTGGCCTTCCATATGTGATATGCAAGAACTATAATAGCATTGACAATATTTATCTAGTTAGGGTCCTATCAATTCAAACGCTACTTCTCAAAGTTACATATAGGAGCAAAGTCATTAGACAAAGATCAACATTTTGAGAATCTGGAAGTTCAATGTCGCAATTCTAGTCTATGTCCCATATAAATTATGACATAACTAATAGTAATACAACATAAAATTGTAACTTCTGCATCTTGTAATAAACCTGATGACGTGCTGCAGAAGTAAGCATATTGACTATAGCAACAAACAGATCTTCGTTCCACTCCACCTGCTCAACCAATGGGATTCTCACAGAATGCTTTAAATCTGCAATCTAAAGTAAAGTAGTTGATCAAGATTCAGACTAGAAACAACCATAATAATAATAATATAAAATTAGGTAAGAACAGAAATGGAACAAACACAAAAAGCCAAACCTGCTCATCATCCAGAGCAAAGCACACATTGCTTGACAAATGTGGCTGTAAATAATCTGCCATAATCAACAAAGTAGATAATACCTTAGTTGCCCCAACTTGTATTGCCTGCACAGGATAACACGAAAATTGCTGTTGATATATGGTTAACATAATATGGAATACGTGTAAAGCTGTAAATAGAACATATAAGATTATGAATTGATAGAACATTAGAAAAAACTTGGAAAACATAACATCCTACTTCCAACAACTAAGAACATTTGCTTCTATGCCATTACTTTGATTTGTTGGATTCTGTTAAATTGTCTAATTGTCTTCTAGAGAAGATAGAAGGAATAGTCTTTGGATTCCTTTGGGAAATTCTCTTGTAAATCCTCCTATTTCCACATTTTTTACCCTTCTAGCAACTATTCATTTCGCTCATCCAACAAAATTTGGTATGCTAAAGTGTCACCCAGGTCATGGACTTCTGTTTGGTCTGAAATTCTCTAAAAAGTGTACTAATAATCTTTACAGGAAATGAGGTCTAATAAGGCTGTATCTTCTTGGTGCATTATGTGTCATGAGCATAGTGAGGCTAATTCTCTAATTATTGAGTTTGGTTTTTTTGGGGGGGGATAGTGGAAGAGTTGACAGATAAGTTACCAGTGCGACAAGGTGCTGTTTTTGGCTTCTATGCAGGCTTATGCTTTGAGAGCTTTTAGAGGGGTTTCTTTGAGTGTTATCTAACTTGATTGGAGGGCACTACTATTTTAGTTTGTGCTTCATGCCCTTAATTGTAATTGACATTTGAGTTATATAGGAGGATTCCTTGTCCTCCATGCACACTAGTATCTTTATTTCTCAATAAAATTTCCAATATCATGAAAATAAAAAAAAATAAAAAAAAACACCTTCCAGGGCTACTAGAATTATGCTTGAATCACCACTGGATTCATGGTTCACTTGAGCTTGCTTAAATGTTGAAGAACTAAACTTGACTAAAACCTAAGTGGAATGTTGCATGAATTAATAAGAGCTCAAGGGCAACTACAATAACATGATGAAACTTTCTCAAGCAGATGGAAGAGTTATCATCAATAAAGAAATCACGTAAACATGGTCTAAGATATAAAGTTACGTAATCATGAAATAACTAAAAGATGATTATGACCTCCAATATCTACAATTGCTACCCCTCAACTATAAGAATAAGAAACTATTGCATGCAAGCCATATAAAGGAGTCATAAATAAAGGTTCCATGATAAATTTGCAGAATGAAATATAAGCCAGAAAATCTATATCAGAAAGAAAAATATAATTAAGGATGATCACTTCATACAGCATTGCGGGAATATGACATCAAAGATATAACAGCTGCAACAACAGGAATTGGTTTGGTTGAAGATGACAGCACTGCTTGGTGAAATACAGGAAGGCCGACTGAGATATCCTGAAAAGATGACATAATAAATCATGTAGATTGAATTGAAAATCAAGTAATCAGACTTTTAGCAAAAATACATTTGATGTGAATATATACTCTCCAATCAAATACAGTTGATTATAACAATAAATTAATAGAACAAATAAGAAAGTAACTGATCTCCCAAGAGGATGTCCAGGGAACATACCCAATATTTCTAAAAGTTGATCGACCCTAAATAGGTTAATCTACTTTTCTCATAGGTTCATCTACCGTTTAAAGTGGGAACTAAAGGATTTTAGAGTGCTTAAAATTGCTGAGCGCAAAAGTGATGAGATCATGATTAATGTGCTGAATAAAATAGTATGGTGAAAAGACATTAGACATTAGTACTCTAAAAATATACCCCAGAAAATTTGGATAGCATAATATAAAGAATATCCAAAGCAGCACCAATAGCAAGCTGAAATCCTTCTATCTCCACTTGTTCAATGAGACGGCTGACGTAAAGGTTCTGTTAACAAATATGCTTTGAAAAGTAAGCAAAAGACAACAGTGATAAATCACTAAGTGGGAAGATAAGATTTAAAAAAAGGCAAAAATCATGGCTGACCTCTAAGGTTCGTTTAGTTGTACAAACAAGTCGAAAGATTACACTGTGGATAGAAGAATCAGTGAGCAACATATCATGGATTGTCACTCCCAACTTTTCAGAAAACGAGATTGACATTGCGCATGCTTTCATCACTTCCAACACCTAAAACAGTAAATACATTATTAGAGATCCATTTTTCTAGCATAAGAAAGTGACTTGCAAATAGGATTCTAAAATTCTTCTAGCATTATACCAAGCAAAGAAAAGCAAGCTTCTCTAATTTATTGTCAGGAATACTTTTTTCCATGACCACAACACCTAAGGTTAGGCTAAATGTAACAATCAGTTTAGAATATAGGAATAGTTTCCAAACTAGGATGATAATCATGAACCATGACCATGATGTTGGAAGAACTGGTTTGAGCTTCTATTTATGTCCTTTTATTTCTCATTTTGCATAGTCATGGATCGTCACCTCACCCTCTACAGCTCCAACCATCTCATTTATAAGTTCCTTCAACCAAAAACTAGCAAAAACGTCCATTAAACAGTGGGTGGAAGCCTCTGACTGCTCAGCAAGAGCAATAGATTGTGCTTTGAGGGCATCCACTTCATGCAGAAGTTCTAGATATTAGGAGCATGGCCAGATAAATGCCCGTAAAATAAATTTGGAAATTTGGAACTTTTCATAATCCTGTCAATACTAGAAATAAAACAAAAATGAGAAAAAGAGAAAGAAAGATGGAAGAAGAATACCTTCAATGTTACTTTCCATCGAGCATGCTTCACCTTGTATTTCCAGTACTCATGATTAATTAGAATATACTGCAGAGAGAAAACAACTAAAGCTAGAACAAAATCATTTTCTACTCTCGTCTCCACTAGCTGCATGGTAAATTCCAGCACTGCATGAAACTACAACATGTCAGGATAAAGAGCTCCACAAATAAGATATTAGAACAAGCCTATATATAAGAAGTTCAGTATAATCTAAAAACTAGAGCCATAAAAATTTAAAAATAGCACATACACCAATTAAAAAAGAAAACTACTAAGGAGGTGTTCACATGATAAGATGAGAAACAATAGCATCATTGACATCCCAGATTAACAAGTCATGCAGATGAACAACATGGCTAGAAATTAAAATGAGGGATGAAAAATCATATCAACGTTAATGCAACAATAATATTGCTTCCAAAAACACAAGTACACAATTGCACTAAGAAAGAACAATATGAATTTTAAGTGCCATATTCAGGGTGCCTTCGGCACTGGTACTCAGTAGTCACTACATTTGCTGTCTTGCATACTTGTGATTATGCCATCTTGCAATCAAGCGGGGTTGTATGATAACAGAATAACGAGTTCCAGCAAGAAGGGAGATATTTTCAATGTAAACATCCACATTAGACCACATAATTACATTGATTTATGTTCACTGGTCTTGTGCTTAAATCTCAGGTGCTGCGTCCAATCTAAATATATTTATATACTAACTTAGATACGAAGGTTGAGAATCCCATAATATCCCATTAGTTAACCAAAACAGACTCACAACCAGAAGTTCTTTGAGGCAAGGATTACATTAACAATAAAATAGATGATAATTTTAGTCTCTCGAACAAGGCTTCTTCTTAGATCCATGATATTAATACCAGATCTTCACAAAAGCAATCAAACTCCATCCATATTCAACCCAATCATATAGTACTTTCCCGTTTTGTTACTATAAAATGATAAATAAATATGTCAATTCACATAAACATATCCACAAATCACAATCCAATACATAATCCACAAACTAAGAATATATTGATCAATACATTCATCCATTGATACATTAGTTCCACACACATAAGCATGCAGAAGGTAAAGGAGAATGAAAAGCAGAACCAACAAAACAGATGTAAATGGCTGCACTGAGAAACTGTAATAGAGGTCAATATAGCAACTATCGAAAAGAGGATATCTATTAAGGCAAATATCTTAGCAATAGGACATGATGCACATAAAACAATTGACTACAAGATAACCAAACCAGTGACAGAAAAGCAAAAAACATAACTAAATCTACCTGATATTGTTAATGGATTTTCATATTCATTCTGCTCAGCATCAATTAACAGCATTTTTGCCAGTTTTCCAGAAAGCAACCACGATCCACTAGAACAAAAAAAGTGCTGTAAAGTTAGATAACAAAGTCAAAGTCAACACAAGACCATCCTGGCTGTTGAAAAACGCGGTTCATTATCACAGAGAAGGTACCACTCCAAGACAAGGACTAAGCAAAACAAAAGGCAACTGAAAATCATTAACAGCCAAATAAACTTAACACCACCAACCCCTCAACCCCCAAAATCCAAAAAGAAATAAATAAAGAAGTACACAGGGAACCACTCAAAAGAAAATAGGGGAACATGGTTAAGAACTCCAATCTCCAAATCTTGCACAACACATGATTTCAGTTTTCAACTAATTGCTGTTATATTATCTAATACCATTATTTAATGAATTTTGAATGTTCTGTTGCCGTTACAACCTACATATAACAATCAGAAAATAATTTCAGGGCAAATGTGCAGTGATCATTCCTTTGCAGTTTTGCTGCCATTTCCAGTTTTTGTTCCTGAAAAACCCCATTCTTCGACTACTATTTATAATGTCTATTTTAGCCTTCTTGAACTTAAATCCTTCAGAACTGTACATGAAAAACTTGATTTCACCTTGTGACAGGGCAAAATAAAGGGTATATTTAGGCCTTTTTTGCACTCTCTTTTAAATAGATGTGTCAACTTTGACTTTGTTGCTGCTATTTTTCCAAATTTGTTGTAAAGCATTCAATTTGTGCTACATTTTTTACTCTTTTTAGCGGTGATTATGTTAGATATTTAATCTTCATGCTGTTTTATCCTAGTTACTGAAGTTGACTGATAATAATGGATATAAATGTCTTTATTTGCTGTATCTATGCTCACTAGTTGCATTTCAAGCCCTTGACTATCAACATTCAATGCATTTTGTAAGTTTTAAAAACAATTAGTGCAGTGACAGGCCACAACAATTATACTATGGCTGCAACAGGCAGACGCCCCAATTTACTGCATACGTTATTGAAACCACAATAGTGGCCATGACCGCAATTCAAATCTTTACTGGAAAAGCCCTAAGAAGAGAAAGTCAAGAAAAACCACTCTCCATGTCAATGAAATTATATAATATGTCATAACTGACACCAAAAATCTGAAACAAAGTTTTTTTTTCTTATTATTATTTTTATTTGTATGTATGCATACTCTCATAATTGACTACAATACCAGTTAGAGCTTGCAATATTTGTTCTTATGGAGTTACCTAATATTAAACCCTCAAAAAAGATAACGCAGACCAATGGAACGGTAACATTATCATTTTCACAGATAAACAGATGATCAAAAATACTGATCCCCATGTAAACAAAATCTTCCAATAGGAACAAGGAAAAGTAGATAATAACACAAAGTGATTGAACATGTATCAGAACACAAAAAAAGTCAGGCACAATTGTCAAAACTAACAACAGTTCCACATTTAACAGCTAAATTAAGAATCCAATTAATTCTAGATGAACATATGTTGTCTCAGAAACGCCAGTAGAAATTCATATTTTGACCCTAGTTCTTACCTTGATAAGCCATCATAGCTGAAATCAAACATACTTGTCTTTGAAGTCATCTCAAATATATTTATTTTCAGAGCAGCCCCAGCAACATGAGATGGAGAACTGCCCAACATGGGAAAAAAGTAATTAGACATCGACTGGGGTTTTTACCTACTAGCCTGGATTACAAATAAATGTGGTTGAGAGAACAATAAACGTAATACTGCAAAGAAAAGCTAGTACAGCAAGAGGTTCTTAAAAGAGTGAGAGAATCACAGAAGAAATCTGATAGCAGAAATTGAAAAAAGTGTGGAATTAGTTGCACATACAAATAATTATAACAAGGCATGAATGAACACACAGAACCAACGGTTGAATTACCATTTCAACATCTTCGCTAAAATACTAACACCCATGGACATCAGTGCAGCCCCTTCAGAACTAGGTGACAAATTTTTTACAACTGCACAAATAATTTCAACCACCCTGCAGCAAAAGTAATAGAAAAAGTCGATGAAAAAGGGAGAAAAGAAAGACTCAACAGGAGCTAAAGCCAAGAAAGTACTGAATCATAAACGCAATCAGAAAAGAAGAAAATACAAAAATATTTCTCAGTTAATTACCACAAATTATTTTCCATCTGCCTATTCATTTCAGCAGCTTGAAAGTAAAATGAGTTGCCAACTTCCATCAAAGAAAAAGTGACAGCCTGAAAATGAACAAATTCTAAGAATATTTGGCTGGAAAATAATAAAGCTCAAGACCTAATCCTCCCAATTAGATACCACCTCCCAGTTAGATACCATAGAATTGTTCTTAAATGTTTCTACAACTCACAAGAAAGCTTTTCAACAGCAAAATTACCGTGTTAAAAGACACCATTCGACTAAGAAGGTCAAGAGTGAGAAAAACTTCCTCATTGCTCTCCAAATAGAGCTCTTGGGCCAAACGCAGAAGCAGGATGAGCAGCCCAGATTGTGCATACTACAAAAACAAAAGCATATATTGGCATGGAACATGCAGGCAATAGAAATTGTATTTTCAAAATTCAAATAAATCGCAAATTGTTCACAACTTGAACGTGTAGCTTTATGTTTCCTGGAGTACCCTACTCAAGCAGACAATTGAGATTGCATTGAAAGATTTCAAATAGATATCAAAATTCGCTTTGTTCAAGCAGACAATAGAGATTGCATTTTTTTCCCATGTCCTATTCATGCAAACTTTGTCTGACTTTCTAGGATCCAGATACAGAATATTATGATGTGCTGGAAAAGCAAAAACCCAATAAAGGCCAAGTAATCAGGAAGAAAGAACAACTGTAACCACAGCAATCACATCTTCAGATGTAATAGGCAAAATCAACACCCATAAAACGCCCAAAGGAGGAAATTCAAAAAAGAATAAAAAAATGACATCCACCATTCACGATCCCATGAACAGGCACTGTTGATTATACAATGAAAAGTCTCTGGGAGATGGGGCTAAAAATGAGTCAAGCAGCTTGTAAGATGGGGCTAAAAATGAGTCAAGCAGCTTGTAAGCTACTCGGAACTCAATGATAAAAGTTTACTTGAGCTCATTCATGAATGAACCAAGCTTAAGGTCACTTTAAAAACTCAACTGATAAATGAGCCAAGCCTGAACTGCACAATAACGCAGCTTGATTGACTTTATGTTCATGTATCTTTATTTATAATATGCACAGATGTACTTAATTTATAATCTTTTATGATATATACCTACAACAATCAATAAAGATCACTCATTTTATCATGCAAATTACTGAATTGAAAATACTGTTACCTAAAATTTTAAAATAATTTTTTTTTCAATTAATTTGTAAAAAATGTTATATACAGCTTAAATATATAAAGACTTTGAGTCAATTTTTTCTGTAAATGAAACAGATTGCATTTAACTTAGCTTGTTTAATCAATGAGTCAAGCTCAAGCCTAAATTTTAAAGCTTGTTTCATAAACTAGCTGAGCCTGAGTTTGTCAAAGTTCTGCTCACTCATTTGTAGCCCTACTGGATATGGTTGTCAACTTGTTATTTATGAGGCCAACAAATAACAATGTTAATAAAGTGCACTTGGATGAACAAATCATGGGTGATACTAGATTGCAATGTAATTCAACGTCAATATTTTATGAATACAGAAACTTTTTTTTGAGATGTTTTACTTTCAAATCATCAACGTGATGCTCTCCCTTAAGAAGGATGGAGATGATAATAATGGCCATGAGTATTGTTAGTAAATACCCTTTTACACTACAAAGAGATAGCGAAAAAATGTACATGAAAAAAAAGGAGAGAAAAAGAGATTTAATATGCTAACACAGGAACAGTCTACTTTATTTTTTCTTCATGTCTTCAACAATAGTAAAATGCCCGACTTGAAACCAATTTTATTGCAAAGAAAACTGAATGAGCACCAACATTATAACCAAGTATTAGGTAAGCTTTTGGAAAGTTTTGTGCCTTTACCTCCCAGCGTACAAGAGCAGTATTACCACCAACAACTTTCAAAATATGTCCACGAGTTTTAGCAGGAATTAGTAACCATTCCACCCCAGGAACATGCAATGGCAGGTGAGTTTCAACAATTTGTGAGATGTTGTCCACCAAGGATTCACTAGTAATTTCTAACAAGGACGATATACCGACAGATTTATCAAGAAAGTTATACCTGTTTATAAGACGAAACTGCATCAGTAAACAATCTTAGAATAGTAATCCATCAACAAATTCCAGATCTAAATTACAAATGGAAGCGCTCATTTTGGATATTTCAAGCTCAAGAAGAAAACTTGTGTTGTCATGAAGACGAAATTTTCAGCTCATAAGGGTTTAAATGACACCTGAATTGTACTCAATAACCTTATTTATAATTCATTTCAAACAATATTGACAATTAAATATCTATATTCAGACCAACAACATGGAGAAATTTTTTCCACTGTAGCTTATAGATTTGTTTGCAATATGAATACAAAGTACCGGCAGTAACGGCATTAAATTCATTGACTGGTACAATGTCTAATAATCGAATGATAAGAAATGGCTTTGGAATTCTTCCATGTTGAAAAACAAAAGGTACCAAAAGAAACTAGACTCAACTGACATTGAATGGAATCCAAATGCCTGCCACAAACACCAATTGCTCCATCCTAATGAAGAATTATGTTATGTGCTGATCCCATTTCTGTCATGGACTCAGTAATCATGCCCAATCATATGACCAAGTTCCTGACGAACCAAACAACTTTAAAATCTTAGGATACCTGCATATAGGCTTGCTATTCAGGCTGGGTCGGGAGGCAAATCTTTTCCAATCAGTTTGGCCAGAAACCAGCAGATTTTGGCAGGAATTCAGCTGGAAAATTTAAAATTTTAATTTTGCTGGACTGAAACCAGAAACTGTCCTAGGTAACCAGGTTTGTTCCGGTTCATGATATTAATCAACCCGGGACTGCCTGTTCAGACTCGAACCAGACCCAGGTATACTCCCTGCACAAGCACCCAAAACTTGGGTATGATCAAGGAAAGTGTCTATTCACTATGTCCAAAGGGCTCATAAACAATCAACCTGAGAAAAGGGTAGAGAAGAAACACACATGCACACCAACAAAGTATCCAGTTAGCAGCAACTGATCAGAGGTCATTCCCCCATGAGACACTGCCAGCTCAAGATAGAGCACACTCTCTTCTTCCTCTTCCTTGCGCCTAGTCATTCTCTCTTTCTCTCTAACAAAACAACACTGCTCAAACTAGGTCTTAATCTGAAGTTAGTTCAGGTCAGCTAATGGATCTGTTTTCTGTCAACCCAGTTTAGAGAACATAAATCAGTTGTGCAATGAAGAATACTCATCACATCAACTTCTAATACCTTTCAATACAAATACCAATAATACCATGTAAAAGCCAAAGCCATCGTTGGATACCCATTCCTTTTCATACCCTATATCACCCCTTACCCTCCTCCTCCAAAACTTCCCTCTCCACTGCAAGCATCCAAATGTTTACTAAGCAAAGCTTAATTAAACACCCTCAACTTTCTATACAAACCTTTACCCTTCCTAATCAGAAAATATAACATCCCACTTAACTAAAGTGATGTAAAAGCCTCATCCACTCCTTACCATAGGAAATCTACATGTATTTTCTCTGTCTCTTCACTAGCTGAAGCCTAAATAGAAAAAAATAACAAGAAATAGACAAACTAGATAATGTGTTCTTTTATCGAAGTAAGTTCCCAACCTCTACCAGATGTTTTCTCTTCTATGCTGCTAATTTATTTTTTTACTCTTTCCGTACCAAAATAGCCTCAAAAGATACCTCTTAAAATTTCATACAAAGAAGCAAACCTTACATGTAGTCACCAAATTAAGCAATTTGAAGTTGTATGGCCGCTAAAACTTGGAAGAAGTCTAACTTTGAGGTGAGGGGTGGCAGATAGAAATGATAGTGTCAAAAGCACAATCATATTCTGAAACAATTTTGGTTGAAAGCCTGACAAGATAGGTGATGCAATCTTTCAAAAATAAGATTCTAAACCTAATGCAGTAAACAGGTAAAATTATTCTTTTACGAAAGTCCTAAGTAGATGAATCCTGCACAAAAAATTCTCTGCCACCCCACTAAAACTTTAAATGTCAATGACTTCAAACATCAGATCACTTGTCACTATCACATTAAGTGACTTTAGGAAAATTAAATCAACTATATTTCATATGATTACTAATCTTCAACATTTTCATGCAAATCCAAATGCAGCAATAGAAAATGAGCATGAGGCATGGCCATTTGATTACATGTTCTACAAATTTCAAGATTATAAAGCCAGAAGTGATCTACAAGAGTGACAGAACAGGAAAAAACATTTAGGTTAGAAAAATGAGCATGGCCATGAAAACCCCGATGAGTAGCTGATCATGACTGTGAATCAGTTATAGAACATTTTGCATGCAGTGGATGTCATTCAACGAGAAGGAAAATTGTGCCAAACACATATCACTGGTCCTCTATATTACAAATATTTTGATTTGTGCAGATTATAAAGAATGAAGTTCATAAGTTCATGCAGAAGATGATGCCCTTCAGTGCAGAGAAGTGCCGAAGACAAGCAGAAGCAATCCAGTGGAATAAATACCATAGTTAGGGAAATATCAGACTGAAGCACCTTGTCTTTAAACCTACTTTTCAAAATTGTATTTTCATTTTTTCAGAATTTTTTGTATTGATTTCAGTAAACCATGGTTTAGAATAAGTTAAAAAAAAAAAAAAGAAGAAGAAGCTTTTTCCAAACCATGATTTGTTAAACTCTAAATTCCAAACACAGTTTGCTAAAAACTATTTAACCACAATGCCAAATGGACACTTATGAAATGAAAATACACAAGACAAATTGGCCCCAGTATCATATCATAGTTTTGCAATCAAATGACTTCAGAGGAGAAAAACAAATTTCATGCTTGTAAGAGTAGGGCCACATAATTGAAGCTAAGGTGAACACTAAAAACAAAAGAAATTACACATACACGCATTCTGTGGGCCAGCATCCTTCACAAAGGGATGATAAAAGGCGAACAAGTTCTGCAGTCCTGAAAGGAAATTCACCCTCTAAGTTGCAGAGAAGACACCGAATAGGACCATCAATGAAACTTTCCCGGTCCCAGAACTGACTACAAAGTGATTCCTGCAGATTTCAAGAGTGAGGGTCTCTCCAATCAATAAACCATTTAGCAAATGTATAAAAATAGGAAGAAGGAAATTAACAATTGACTGCCCAGATAAAGGCAACAAATACAAACCTCTCCTCGATAGATTTTGCAGAGAATATCCAATATGAGACCAAGGGTACTGTCTTCAAACTGCAACAAGGAGGAAACAACCAAAATAAATTAAAAATAGAAAAGAAAATTAGAAATAAATGTCTTACATGCAATTTCAAAAATTAGAACATGTGCTGTTACCTGAAGGTTTATCTCATAAGATGCAACAAATGCAGAAACAAAAGTTCTCAAGACACTTCGATAACCAGCAACAGGCCCCTTGAGACGAAGAAAACAGAATGTGTAGGAAGACAGCATTATTAATCTCAATATCAAAAAAGACAATATAGCCCCAGCAAAAAAAGCTACAATAAACACTTGAAATGACTGGTAACACCAGAATCCAGCCATAATAAAAAAAAATAAAATAAAAAAAAAAAAGGCTAAGCTGAGAATGCCAATTGATCTTTCATCCCCATATCTAGTAAAGAGAAGCTCTAAGCTTTCAAAATTGACAGGAAGGTTCAGAGAACTAAATTTTATTTTGATTATTATCCCCATGAGAAAAGACTAGTCTTCTTGAAAAGCTCAAATCCAGAATGGCATATGAAGCTATTAATATCAAACTATAACAAAGTCCTTCCCTCCGTCCTTGCATCCCATAAAAATTAAGAAATCCGAGCATTTCTGCATGAATCTAAAACAGAAAAGATAGATTTTGCATTGGCACATCAGGGGGTGGTAAAGGCAAAAGCAGAATAGACACAGGCATGGAGTGGCAGAGTAGGAGACGAAGACAAGGATCAAAAACTACTTCATATCCTTCAGCACATAATAGATATGAAGCAGCACACTTGTATCCTCTTCATCCAATTAAATAGTAGCATACTTGTAACCTCTTTATCCAATTAAATAACTTACATCTGACTCCTTCAGCAAGCTGCTATCAAGAATTTCAATAAAATAATTTAGCGATGCACCTTCAAATGCTTGACGAAGGTAACCAACATGATCAATCTCCTGGTAAGAAAAAAAAAAGTCAATTTTAATAGCATTCAGACATCCTCGTTTAAGGAAACTATTTTAAACAATTACATACCATTAGCATGCTATTTTCTTCTTTTCTGGGAAGTGATGAAATTAGACAGAGACATACTGCCCATGTAAGCATTAGCGGTCCTGCTTCTTTCATTTCAAAATCATTAAAACTAGATACCAATGCATCCATTTGTTGAATATCAGTCAAGGAAAAAATGGAAGCACCAGGCCTATGAAATAACCAAACATGTTCAAGCAATCAGAACAAGCACATAAAGAAGACAATGAAAAGAATGTATTTTGGAAAAAGATAACAACTGATTTAAGGGCCATTATATCATAAGCATCAGTATTAAATAATGTAAAATAACCTCTGCAGCTTTTGTCCAAAACCTGAACCCCCAAATCCCAAACTACCCATCCAAAGCCACCCAGCCCGCTCCCCAAAAAATGGTGAAAAGAAAAAAAAAATAGTAACCATAGCGTGCCAAACAAAAATCCATGAAGACCCATGCAAGAATTTTATGTTGTTCAAGGCTAACTTTTATATAGCTTTATTGACTCCTTTCATACCATGAGGCACACTAACACTCCATTTGGAAAAAATGGGTGTAAGATAAGATAAGGTTTTATAAAGTAAATGGAAGCAAGGTTTTACAAGACAAGGTAGAGTTTTTAATTTTACTTGTTTGGAAAGGATGGATAGTAAATGAAGGTTTTAGGAGGTAAGGTTTAATATTTTGTTTGACTTAAAAGTACTCAAAAGAAGGGTTTGATATTTAAGTTATAAATTTTAACCTCAGAAACTCTACCTCCTAAACCCACCGATTTGGTGGGTTGAGATTTGAAGGGTTTTGAAGGTTTTTTAACATCTCCAAAAACCCTACTTCCTAATTTGTACCTTTTCCCCAAACAAGGGGTTCAAGGTGTTAAAACCTTACAGAACCCCTAAAAACCTCCAAAAATCTCAATCCAAATAAGGTGTAAGTAACAAGGAAAACATAAATTATTCAAATTTATGAGCACCACAAGAAATATTTATTTGACTCATACCCCATAGTACAGCTTAAAATTACTCAACACAATTTGTAAGAGACACAATCGCACAACTACTGACTCAGCAATCACTTTAGTTGTTGGCAATTAGCAATTAATGGATAGTTGTTCTCAACTAACATCGCAATTAATGATAAAGTGTTTGATTATACAATAGTTGGAGTGCACAATGACATAAGATAAATGAAAAGTAAAGAAAAAAGTAAAAAATGCTTGTCAAGCTCTTTCAATCAAGCGTACATGATAGAATAACAAGTGAAAAAAAAAAATGTTAAGTTGTTTGCAAGAAAGAGAGAAGAATTTCCAATGGACTACATAAAGGTAAACGTATAGTTTTCGTTTTTCAAAAACACTAATTAGCTGGCTTTTTCTTGTCAAAGGCTGGAGGTTGTCTCCATAAGCATGAAATTCAGAATCTTGTTACATTCTTCAGGTTTACAAGCACATTTTGCAAAACATGTAACATGGGAATAATAATTTGACCTAATTTCATATTATTCTATAGTGCTCAATGTTTTAAATAAGGAAGTCTCCAGGATAGGGTTTTAAATAACGGTTTTGGAATCAGAAACCGTGTAAGAGAATTGAATTGAATTGGACCATATGAGACTGAGTCAATTGCCACTATCGTGAATAATTTTCCAAATTTTGCAAAATGACTCTAAGTTATGAAGTAAATACTTCAACAAAATATAATTATAAGTTCATGTCTAATAATTTAGAGTGACAAATATATGGTCAAAAAATCATTTATTATAAAATTTGTTTAAAAAAAATGTGATTTCCAATTACCCTTATCGTAATGGAAAATATCATATCAATAGGGTAAAAATATCGGCCAATATTTAGAACCATGCTTCAAGGTGCAACATGAACTTCATAACTCTCTACTACCTTAAGGTACATCAACATTACCAAGAGGTGCTGTCACTAAGTTTACACCCAGGTCCGCACTTTATTAGAAAATTGACAGCAATTTTTAAAGGATTGTAAACCTAGGGCATAGCAATCACATTGGATATGTAATGGGCACAATGGACATGAGACTACCTATGTATGTAAATGTCTCAACCACAAAAAAGAATATTCCACAGTGGTTCCCATACATCCCCCACAGCCAAAACAATTCATATCAATTCACTAGATTACACACAAATATAGAAGAAGTAGAACTAAAACCATAGTAGCTAGAAACCTGAAAGGGATTTCATCATGGACCAATTGAAGAAGATTTTCTAGGTCCAAGGTTTCCATAAGGATGAGTAGTAACTGGACTTTGGCATGATAAGACGACTTTAGGGCTTCATTTGATATCGCTAATTTTCCAAAATTACACGACCCAGATAAGATCCCCTGTGGTGTAATGATAATAAGGGCAATTAGGAAAAGAAAACAATAAAGAAATTAGTTTCCATAAAGGGAAAAAATATACCTTGTAAAGTGTGCATAGCTTTTTCCATGTTTCACCATTACAAGTACAAAGTGACTCATAATAAACAAGGAAGAGAATGTCCAAAACCAAATTATCTTCAATTAGTGTCTCCTCAGCCCACAGAGTGAAAAGATCAACATCCTATAAAGCATTTGCACAATCCAAATCTAATGTTAAGAACCCTAAGCATTGATTCAAACTTCAAAGAAGAGAAGCAAATATCAGTTTGCTCATCTGAATGGACGTCTATTGCAAAGAAGAAAATCTTAACATACAATAAGAATATATGAAATTTAGTAAAACATGAGAACAAAACAGAGACATACTACTTCAATGTCTAAATTTAGCTATGCACGTTGCATATGCACACATACATTCCCACCTTAACCTCTACTTGCATATGCACACAATCCCACCTTTCTTTTTTAGGTTTTATTTATTTCACAAACAAAAGTATAGAAAACATTTTCCATATTTTCTAGTGTTTTTGGTGTACATAGGAAAATTGATCAACAAAAAGTGTTCTCACTGTCAAAAGAAAAATTAGCTTATTTTCAAGGGAAATGACTTCCTATTTTTAGAACGGAGTAATTTACAAACTTGTAAAAACTCATAAAAGGAAAGAAACCCATAAATTAACCACACTGCCACATACCCATTAATCACCAACCATCAACAACTATCACCATCACTAGTCATTGACACATCATTCTCTCTTTCTTTTTCAAGCTTCCTTCGTTTCATAGAATATATTTGCCTCAAATCATTTGCTACATTTTCTAGTGTTCAATAAACATAGGAAATTTGGTCAAGAGAAAGTGTTTTCCTAGTCAAAAGCAGACCAGTTTATTTTCAAGGGAAATGACTTCTGATTTTCACAACCTTATGTAGACTTGTACAAACTAATAAAAATGAAGAAACCTATAAACGAAAACCGCATAGCCATAAACCCATTAGTTCATATACCACCTATTATCACCAATCACCATAAGCCATGACTAGCAATTGGCAACCCCACAATTTGCCTTATTTTGTGTAATTTTCTTTTATAACCATAAATGGAAAAATATAGAGTTTTATAAGTCCAAATATTTCAAGTTATTTTTTGTTGAAAGAAAAGTAATATTTTCAATGTAATCAAAACCATAGTTTTAAATAACGGTTTCAAAACAATTTCAAATCGGGAGTCGGAATCAGATTGAATCACTCTTAATCGGACAGAATCATCTGCCACTACCTTGAATTTTTTCAAACCACTAGCAAATGACTCAAATAGACATAGGATAAGAAAAAATAATTTTACAAGATAATATGTTAATAATATACAACAGAATTTTAATTTTACTTGGATTCATAAGGAATTTATTTCTTTTTATATTTAGGTAAATTCAATTTATATTAAATTTTATATATTTGAAATATGATTTTTAATCTAATCAATAAATTTTATGTTTAACCAATGGGTGTTTAATTTAGTAATAATAGACCCATTTTAAAAATTATGAAATTTTAATTTCGAACCCCGATCAAAATTAAATATAGAAAAAAAATTACTTAATTATTTTAAAAAATAAATTTGTAAAATTTTTAAATCATATATTCATTGTAAACTAAGCAATAGTAAAATAATAATAATAATAATAATAATAATAATAAAGAAAGACAAAAAGGAAGAAGTGAATAGAAAGGAAAAAAGAAGAATTTAGATACGTTAAAAGTGTTTTGTCAGTGGATAAAAAAAAATAAAAGAAAAGAAAGAAGAGAGATCAGTAAACAGCGAAGAGACAAAGTGCTAAGGAAAAGAGAGCAAAGAATAGAGAATTTTCATCTTCAGTTCTTGTTCCATTATTGCTACCCTTCAGCTACATATTATTTTTTAGGGTAAAATATTATTTAGTCCCTGAGATCTGACCTAATTAATGAGGTGGTCACTTTTTTGAGAAACTAACTAATTAACCCTTATTTTTTGTTTCCATTATAATTATTAGTCCTTCCATCTATTTTTTCTATTAAAATTATACAAAAAGACTAAAATGCCTCATTTGTTGTTAAATTTTCCATCTTAGCCTAATGTTACTGTTATCACCGTGAAATAATGGACAATTTTTTTTTGCAAACTTATCGGCCATTATGGCCGTTATGTAATAGTAACGGCTGTTAAATCCGTTACATAACTATTACATAACGGCAAGAAAGTTGGAATATGACAGATTTGCTATTAAAAAAGAAAAGGAACGTTACTTATTGTACTAAACTATTAATTTTAGTCAAAAATTATACATGTTGAATCTTTATTTATAGAGTATTATGCTTATTAATTAGTTATAATTCTTAGATTTAATGATTTATATCATTATCTCATTTTGCGATTTTTTTGGTAAAATTGCGTAGTTGTTGACCGTTACTGTTACATTATTGCTACAACCACCCCGATACCGTTACACGTCACTGCGACCATGAAAGCGATTGCAAACGCGAACACAAATGCAAATGCAATTTAAATCCAAGCCCAACACATACATGAGAGTGTTGGGGGCTTTGAGCCCAATGAAAAAACTAAACAAATAAATTCACAATTCATAAACTAAACCAATTAAATTCCCAAATCAAAAAATTAATAGAAAGGAAAACAAGAATAACTTTAAAAAAAAAAAAAAAAAAAAAAAAAAAAAAAAAAAAGATAAAAGAAATGATTTTGTTTCCAGAAAGAAGAAAATCAAATTAAATTCTCAAATCAAGAAAATCAATTAAAATCTCAAATCAAGAACTAAACCAAAATCTACAATCAAATTAACCAAAACCCATTTGGGAAATCAAATAAATTACCAGAAATTGATCCATGAATTAAAAATTTTCAAAACCAAGAAAACTAACCAAAAATCCAATCCATATGGTGGGTCTTTCTTTTTAGCCATTCTAGCTAATTCAATGTGAATTAGCCATCTATAAGCATGAGTGAGTGGAATTTTAAATAAATAAATACCATGATTAATCATTGACCATGTTTTAGCTTTTGACTAGCTTTGACGTCAATGACCAACAATCAAAACAAATGATAAATCACAAATCTTGAGTCTTCAACAATAAATTGATCAATTACCAACAAGAAATTTTCTAGGAGATCACATCTTGGAACTTTGACAACTCTACTCAAAGTAAATTCAAAATTTATAGCACATTCAGAAGAGAATCGGGAACATGATAGAAAGAGCTTTGGAATCCATGGAAAATAACAAGAACCAAATAGCCCAAATGGGGCTTTATTTTAATTTGTCAAGCTGATGGCGCAGAAGTTTTTTGTATGTGTGAGGATGGTGTTGCATTGCAGCATGTGGTGACGACAGTGAGGTTTTCATGGTGGCAAATGAGTTGAAGGAGAGAGAAGGAAGGGAAGGATATTTTAGGTACAAAAAAATTTATTATATATTAAAAAATTAATTTCATGCATTGACTTATAGAAAAATAGAGGAAAAATGGATGGAAGGACTAGTAGTTATGACGAAAATAAAATTCACGGACTAATTAGTTAGTTTCTCAAAAAGGAGTAACTACTTTGTTAATTGGGTTAAACTTAGGGACAAAATAGTATTTTATCCCATTTTTTTGCAAGTCTTGTTTCTTCTCTCACTGTGGAGATCCTTGCTTATTGTTCTACCCTTCATTGTCCTTGCCCAATGAAACAGAAACCAATAAATGACTTCCATGATGTGGCAAAAATGATCAATGTCAAATCCCAAACTGTTTCATCACGAATGATTCACATGAATCATTTGTTTTAGTATTGATTCATTGTGATATCTGAATCACACCCAATGTACTGGTGTTTATCATACCACTACCTTGAAAATCCGTTGTGTATTGCGCAATACGATACGAATCACCGGATATTTAAAACCATGCTCAAATCAAAACACTTGGAAATAATTTCCAATTATTTTAAATTAAACAACTAAACAATGCAAGTAATTCATTTTCTCATAAAATGTTTGTCATAAAAAATACTCTCCATGAAATAAATGGAGCCTTAATAAAAGAAAGGAACTTTATCAATGAAGGGAAATATGTATAAAACAAAGGATAATAATCCTCTTAGAAGTGATAGAAATTTAAAGACCCAAAATTAAAATTTAAAAAAATAACTGCAAAGGTGATGCTCTCCAAAAATACAAGTCAAGAAAATCATTGTTCTGTAGTAGTTTTGGGTTCTTAAAATTCCTAGCATTTCGCTCCAAAGTCCAAACAAATACTTTTTATGACCACAAATATGATTATTAGAATTGTACAATTGGACTCAAATTCCATAGATACATGAATCATAACCGAATCAAGTAAATCAAGATAATCAATATGAATCTATCAATTCCACAAATTCCTTCATTATTGGCTTTATACATTTAGAACCTAAGAAAAAAACTAAATGAAAACTAGTTGTATTCAAGCATACAAAAAAGGACAACTAGCTCCTTCACGCATATAAAGGAAAAACCAAAACAACAAGAAGTTGTCATTCCTACCTAAATTTCTACTTTTCCACTTTTCTACTCTACTTTTTCATTCCCCCAAGCTATGATATATTCTCCTTCCATTTAACCTCTCCCATCTTTATTCTTTTATTGTTTCTCAAGTTTTAGCAGTGGATTTTTCTGTATTCATAGTGATATTTGTCAAAACAGGGATTTTTCTCCATGTTTGCATAGTTTGACATATTTAGTCTATTGTACATGAATACATATTATTTTAATTTATTTGTAGAAGGTGTAAGAATCTTATGATTCAATTAGAATCTTGATTCAAAAAATTAGGAATTCAATTTTTTATTTGAATCTCAATTGAACAACTACAACCACAAAGACAATATGACATCATAACCTCTTTCCCTTTCTTACCAAATCCTATAAATTTTAGTGAAACTCACTCCAGGATGAAACATATCCTATTCTCCTCAGAGGCATGAAAATGGTAGACCATGAAATAGAACAATAAAGAATAGGAGGGGAATAAAGACCTCACCATCCTCTAACTGTCTAATATAAGACATATAATAAGGGAAAGGGATAAAGCCTTATTATGTTCAAACAGATGATCCATATCCTAAACATCCTTCCAGATGTCATAGCAAACAAAACACACTAGCTTTACAATATTCAATGGCATTTCATCTAGATACATGTTCATGTCTTTTATCAATGATGATTTCAAAGAATTTATAGCACATCAACCCCCAATGGACCCTTTAAGGGTAATGGCCTTCTTTTACCTTTATAAATGGTTACCACATGACTGTATAAGCATTTTGACAACTGCCGTATGTATGAGAAATAAAGAATCACAAGAAAAAAAAAATTACAAAAGAGCAAAACAAATAAGAAATAGCAACTGTATGTGCTTGCCTAGACTGCAATAGTCCATTACCTAGCTATTCTGTAAGTATCCATACGCATCAAAGGAGGCAATTCAACTGAATGCAATTCAAATCCAATGTAATTCAAATCCTATCTACCTCAATAGTCCCATGCGGTCAAACACAAAGAACAGAATGCAACTCATTACAATGCGCACCAAATGCAAAAGCTGATGAACTATCATCCATTGAAGACAGTGAAAGACTAAAAGTAAAAGAGCTCATAAAAGAATATTGTGCAATACATTGTATTCATTCTCCATGTTCACTATCGTATACAATTATAATATGCACAAATTTGAAGACATGAATTCATTTTAAACATAAACATACCATTTCCTCCGGATGACTGGAGGATAAAAGTTCCTGAAGAACAGAGATCAATTTGCATTCCAGTCCATCAGAAATCAGTTTTATTGCCTCATCCCTAATGACATTTTCTCCTTTCAAGCTAACTCCAACATATACTGCACCAAGATTGCAAGTGCAGCTATTAGGGTAATGAAATTCCCAAATCAACTTAACAACTAAATACATTGTTGCTAAATGTGGGTTTTAATTTCCAGGTTCCCGCATTCCATTTCACGCCACAAAAAATAGGAAAAGAAATCATCCCAGAATTGGAGAACGAAAAAAAAAAAAAAGTGAGAACTATGAGAATATTCAGATGGATGAACTTACAAGCATGCATGAGAATCTGCCTGGTACACTTCAATAAGCACTGTCGTTCAATGTAGTACTGAAGTAATACCTTTACAATGATAGGAACCATGATAAATATCAGACAAATTTCTACTTAAAGATAAATACCTGCCAAAGAAAACAAAACTGATGTCCTCATTGCACAAGTAAACATATCACATCGATAAGTAAACTTAATTGACACTGATCTAACCACTTAGAATTAGTTGACAAACCATGGCATATTAATTTTCAAACATCCAATGCACGGGTTAGCCATCAAACAAGAGAGAACAATAAATATAATAGCCAAAAAAATCAAGCATCTTTTGTGCATATCAAAAAATACAGTAACTGGTAGAAATTAAAGATGCAGATCACAGCAATAAGTAGATAGAACATAAGTCCACATTTGATAAAAAATTTTGAAATCACAGTGTGCAAAATGATTCAGTCTATTACATACAGAGTAATAGGATTCATTGTCAAGCAAAAACAGCTATTTGTTGTTCTTGAAGTCTCTATTTTCTTTCTCCTTACTCCCTGTGACAATATAGTCACCATGTTTTGAGCCGAGAGCAACTCTATAGTACAATGGATGTACTTAAATATTTCGCTATTGGCATGGTCACCATGTTTATAAAGCAAATATCTTTAAATATAAGACATGTAATTGCAGTTCTCCAAATTCTCCGGCATTGACATGAATTCCATGACCCAAACCGCTATAGCAACACTTGAAACATAAAATAACCACTTATCTCCAACATTTTATCAAAATACCACATCCAAAGCTAAAGGAACAAAGCAAGAAATATACTAACCACATGAAGATATTCTTCAACTATAGAATCAACAGCTAAACCATTGCTCTCAAGAGACCTTTCCACAAGAATGTAAGATTGCACCTCATCTAAACACTGTAATTAAAAACAAAAAAAATACAACTTTATCCTGCATAATCAACAATACATTTACATTTGATTCATAAAAAAAAAAAAAAAAAATTGCAGCAAAAGAATTACTAGTAAAAAATATACAGAACAACTTCCATTGGAAAACTTATTGGCAAAAAAAAAAAAAAAAAGTTCAATTGAGAAACTAACTAACCAAATAAGAACTAATTTGCAAAGCCTTATCTTTCAATTCAGGCTTTATATTCAATTCATGAGAGCCAATTTTCAGTTGCTGCGAATTCAAAACTTCCCTTGATTTGGCATTTGGAGGCTTGAAGAGAGAAACTGTACCCACAAACCAAGCATGATTCTCCTTCAACTTCTTCGCCTACAAAACCAAATACACAAAATTCACAACATTTACAAACACAAAAACCCGTCCGTGCGTGAGAGAGAGAGAGAGAGAGAGAGAGAGAGGTGCTTACCAGAGGTGGGGGGAGGTCTGAAGAGAGAGGAGCGTTTTCGAAGTCAGCGAGAAGAGAGGTGAAAGGGTCCCACCAGAGAGAAGGATCGACGACGGACTTAGGCTTCGACATTGGAGGAAGAGAAGATAATTAGAGCTTGAGCAAAATGAAAATGAAACCCTAGAACAACTAGTAGCAGTGGCTACCAGTACCAGAAAGGAGAGATTTTGATTCGGGTTCTAATTTTATTTGATTTGATTTTTCGCGCTATCACACATCTAGTATATATTAAGATTTTTATATATTATAGTATATTGCATATGCCATTGGCTTTATATTTATCATTTTTATAGAATTTTAAGATTTTTTTTTACATGTTTTAATTAATATAAAAAATAATAATAATTAAGTTTAATAAATGAAAGTAATAAGTATATTAAATTTATTCAATGTATATTTTACTTTTCTATTAGTATTTTCTCATTTGAAAATAAAAAAAAAATTCTATTAGATTTCCGTGTTATTTTTTATTTAACTTTACTAAATTTTAAATGAAAATAATTTTTAATAATTTTATATATTTTTTTGCGCGAACCATAAATTTACATCAAGATAAAAAGAATTAAAAATAAAGACTTCACCAATTCTCATTGTTCCATTTATCTTTTTTTATATAAATTTTTGAAATTTTTATATAATTTTAAGTGTTTAAAATGATTAAAAATAAATATGAGATAATTACTAAGATATTTAATGCGTAAGTTTAAAGTATCATTTGGTATACTTCACGGAAAATTATTTTCTAAAAAATAAACTTTAATTTTTCACTTTTCAGAAAATTCTACTTTTTAAGTTTATTTATCATATACCAAATAATATCTAAGATCTTTTTTTAAATTATTTTTTTATATAATAACCCTACTTAGGCAAATTAAATAAGAAAATAAAATAAAAAATATTACTATAAAAAATAAATAAATAAATAGGATAGAATAATATTTTTAATAAATTTTAATTATGTTCATTCTTATATTCTCCCATAACTCTTTTTTTATTGAATATTGTTATTAATTCTTTTTTTTATTGAATATTATTATTGATAACTTTAATTTTTATATACTTATAAATAGATAAAAATATTAATAAGAAGACCGACTTAAAAATCAATTATATATAATAATAATTAAAATATACAATACTATATATTAAGTCTAAACTTTAAGAAAATAGAGACTTTATGTGTGCTGACTATTCCATTTACTTTTTTATAAATTTTTGAAATTTTTATATAATTATAAGTATTTAAAATGATTAAAAATAAATATGAGATAACTAATAAGATATTTAATATATAATTTGAAGAATTTTTTTATTATTTTTTATATGATTACCCTACTTAGACAAATTAAATGAGAAAAAAATAGAAAATAATACTATAAAAAATAAATGAATAAATAGGATAGAATAATATTTTTAATACATTTTAAATATTTTCATTGTCATATTCCCCCACAACTCTTTTTTATCGAATATTGTAATTAATTTTTTTAATTAAATATTATTGATAACTTGAAATTTTTATATACTTATATATAAATAAAAATATTATTTATTTAAAATAATATTTATATTTTTTCATTTTTTACAATGATAAAAATTAATTAAAAATATTTTTAATAATAACACAAGAAGCGCAGGATTATCAACCAGTTTTTTTTTTTTTTTTTAGTATAAAGAGCTTAAAGAGTGCACGAGCTTCAGCTTTTTGAGGCTAAATTGCATTCATTATCCTAAACTTATTACTATAACATATTAGTACCCATCAAGTTCAATTTATTACTTTAAAATCTTTCAATCTCAATTTGATTGCAATGGTTATTCCTAAGATAATTTTTCGGTATTTAGATCGCCTGAAAACTCACCTGACATCATATTTATATTTTATTAATATTAGTTTATGCCAAATAAGATGCCACATAAAAATCTTTTCACACAAGGTATAAATACCTAAGCAATAACACAAAAATTCTGTCTCTCCTTTACCACCACCATCTTCATTTTTCATCTTCTTCCTCTGAATCAAATCCTAAATCTAATTACTCAGGTGGCTTAGTTCCATCAAAATCCACCTTTTTATATTTCAAATATTGATTATTCTCTCACCAATTTCAATCTCCATACTCTCTTTTTCATATCATAAAGATAGGCTTATGGGTTTCAAGTATTTAGAGTTTCGCGAAGTAGAAGAAGAAGAAGAAAAAGAAAAAGAGGAATTGATTTAATGAGATTGAGCAAAAATAACTTACCAATAATAGCTTTGATTTTGAAGATTCTTCAAATATAATTACTTGACTATGTTTGTTGTTTGTTTTTTTATCCTCATTGACTGTGTTTGTTGTTTGATTTTGAAGATTCTTCAAATATAATTCCTTAACCTCTAATTCCATAATGAATGGCAAGAGAGATGGATTGAATAGCCAACCACACTTGTCTTTAGTGATGGGAGAAAGGAATAATAAAGATTTGAATCTAAGGAATAGTAAAGATTTGAATCTAACCAAATTGGCCTTCTTATCATATTCTCTACTTCATATTCTCTCTTGGTTTTCACGAAAATTAGCAGAAGAGAAGAATTGAAAGGAAAGGTGCATGGCTTCTTCAACAACAAATACCTATGTGAGTGAGAAAAATTGAAAGCAAAAAAGGAAAAGCATGTGGCTTCATCAATAATAAAAGCAAAAATTTGATATGGTTTCTTCAAGACCTAAACAGATAACAATCAAGATCTAGTCAGAAAAATTGAAAGCAAAAGTTGAAAAAGATAACAATCAAGATTTGGTTTCTTCAAGATCTATGTACATTTATATGTATATGTACGTGTGCGTGCATGTGTGTGTGTGTGTGTATGTGTGTGTGTGTGTATACATATATATATGTTAGGTAGTAGCTGAAGCTTGAAGCAGCTCCAATCATGAAACTTCAGGCTATATGCTTAACACATGAAAATCTAAAGAAGTTCCCTCAGAAAATTCAATCTTTTCTATTCTGTAAGTAACTCAGTGCATCAAAAGAAGGGAAAAAGTAAATGAAATATGAACAACTGTACTAGTCGGATCGAAAAAGAGCGGATTTTATAATAATTTCATGATGGGTTTGAGATTATTCTTATTGATCAGTAGCATTTTCATAGCCAATTGTTTACCTCAATTTTCTAGGGCATATATATATATATATATATATATATATATATATATGGGTGTGGTTTCAATAGTTACTACAATATTTACCCATGGATGGTTACTATTCTTTTAACCATCTGATTAAAATCTAATGGTTTTAATTCATTTTGATTTTTTCAGCAATATTTATAACTATCATTTATTGGCTTGGAAAATTTCAATCATTTAATGTTTGCACAAAGTTTATTGGTTTTAATTCAATTATTGACTTAGACAATATATAATCATTTAATACTTGCACAAAGTTTTATAATGGTTACTGTGGAACCGTAACCATTGAAAACCCTTTCATTTATGTATACACACACATACACACACACACCACATATATATATGTATATATATATTTGTTAGATTTGTGCTTGTTAGATTTATGTTTTGTGTAAATTATCTCAAAGATAACCATTGCAATCAAGTTGAGATTGAGGAATAATAATATATTATAGTGATAATTTAAGGGCAATGTGTACAATTTAGCTGCTTTTAAGTTGTAGCTTTTGATAGGGTAAAGCGTAGACTATCCATGAAGCTGGAGTTATTTGGGAAATGACAGATCGTCTACTATACTTTTATATTTTTTATATTTTTGTGCATTTGAAATTTTCTAAAAATTAATTAAAGGAAAATATTTTCCTAACTAATGAAAAACTAAATCTTTTTTAAGTTTAATTATATTAATAATATTATAATTGAAATTTTTAGCATTTTCAATTAATTTTAATATTATAAAATAATAAAAATTTAATTTTTTAAAAATATATTTTAAAAATTATTTTTTGCAAAATAATAGTCTTGGTGTGAGTTTTCACTTTTTATCAATGAAAGTTATCTAAAGAGGAGCTTTTTTTTTTTGGTTAAGTAAATATCACTCCATTTAAGATAAACTTGAGATCTTTCAATTCTAGAGACAATATAATATTATTGAACTAGGGAATGTATTGGATTAGGAGACTTATAGTTTTGATGGATTTAAAAAGTGATTAGGTATTCAATAATAATTTTTAAAACTTTATAAAAGTCAAAAGATATTTAATAATGATTTTTAAAGACTTTAAAAAAGTATTTAAAAATCAGGGATATTCATTTATAATTTTTGTAAAGTTTATAAAAATAAATAAGTATTTAAAAAGTCATTAACTTTTTATAAATAATAGACTTTTGTATATTTTAATTGACTTTTTATGCAGTAGTATAAATAAAAAATCTCAATTTTTTTTTTCATTTTCCCTTAAGATTTCAACCAACTTTTTTTTTCAAGGTATAGAAGCGTTCACTAAAGAAAGAAAAAGAGAAGGCACCTTGAATCAAAATCATATAATTTTCAAAGAGTCTGAAACACATATTGTTATGACTTCAAAGGTAAGAATCAAAATCGACATTGTTCTAGCTCACCAACTTGGCATGAGCGTTGTTTAATGTAAGAATAATTAAATAATCTCTATTTACCTATTTTAATTTTATACTAAGTTGCAATATTTGCAATGTTAGTTTCTTTAATAAAAGTTTGCATAATTGATGCTATGGAAAGAGCATATGGAGAGGGACAAATAGTTAATAGAGGAGAGGGACAAATAGTTAATAGAGGTATCCTAGTAGCAAACTTAACAATAACTCTTTATGGAATATAATTAAGAGTAAAATCTTTCATATTATCTTCAAATCCAGACTTTATTGTTACTAAATTTAAATTTTATTTTCCCCATTTTCATTTGCATGGTATATTGGTTATGGATGTAGATTCAATTTTCCAGTAAAATGGAAACTATAAATACTTAATTTTTAGAGAGGCTATCTACAGGCTTTACACCTTCTGTTTATAGGAAAATGAATCCTGCTTGGGAGTATTTTAGGAAAAGTCTTGCTCTTAATGGAAAAATCATCTTTACTTGTCTTTATTATGGAACTTCATATAAAGATGGTGGAAATAATAGGATGAAATATCACATTGCTAGGATTTAATGTCAAATATCTTCATGTAAAAACATTCCTCATGATGCTCATGTCAAAATGAAAGGTTATATTAAGCAAATAGTTGAGAAGAAAAAGGAAGCCCAAATTGCTTATAAGCGTGGATATGAAGATTGAGATGAGGATCCTACTAAAGTTGACATTGAAAAGGAAGAAGTACAAAGTGTGGAAGAAGTACATAGTGTATCTCTATCAATAAAAAAAGTCCTCCAAGTGGAAGGAAAGAGGAAGAGGAAACAAAGTGATAGGATTGCTAATTACTTTATGCTGATCCAAGTATAGCAATTCTTAAAGAGGTGAATAGAAATTTAAATTTTTTAATGCAATTAATCACCCTAAATGCAATATGTGAATGTAATTAAAACAAATTCAATAATAATAAAATGATTAGGGAAAGAATGAGAAAACTTAGCCAATTTTATAATGGTTCAAGCCAATCTCTTCTCCTATATTCACTTCTCCTAAATCACACTGATTTAAGATTCCACTATTAAAACGAGATTGCACCCAATGCTTCACAATAGTTGAATTGGGATTTTGCCCTAATTCTCCAGGATTTCACCTAATATAATATTTATTTGAAATTTCGCCCAATACAGGAGATCATAAACAATGTTTTAGATTTTAAGTCACTTATTGACTAGTAAGAAAAGTTGTTAAAAGATAGAAATTAAACATATAGCTTTTACAACAATGAACAAAAAAGGTATGAGATGAGCAAATGTATTCTTGAATAGAGTAAAAGAAGATTAATGAGATTTGAACTTGAATATAACTTTTAGTCAATTAGAGTCTCTTTATCTTCAATTTGAAGTTTCCTATATTTATATGTCTTTAAATTATGCTCCAAAATATGACTGTTCGGCTCTATAATTGAGTTTCAATAGTTTTTGTCTCATTTCCAATGACTAAAAATCTTTATAAATTTTGCTTGATATATATGACATGGTAATATCAGTGAAGAATGAGTAATGGTGGTGACTCATTTTTAGAAACATTGGTGAAAATTGAGTTAGGGTGGTGAGGATTGAGTTGGGATGGTGAGTAACAGTGGTGAGTAAGTGGTAACTATGGTGAGTGAAGTCTAAAGAATTACCGAAGCTTACTATGTCTTTTTCATAGTGTTGAGTGATTGGTAACTCCTGTGAATAAAGTGTAATGGTGGTGAAGAGTCAATCAGGGTGATGAGTTTTGTGTACCTGACAATCACTTTAAAGCCAACTAGGTTGTAATGGGATAAGTGTTTGATAACTCCCATTACACCCTGTAAACAATAAATATATAATAAAAATAATTTAATACAAACCTATATTTGCATCACAATAAACACATGAAATACTTATGCTTTGGTATCATCAAAATATACATATAAAACAATCTCTTCTTTTTTGATGATGATAAAACTTATTTCAATTAAAGCATCAAAATTCTTTTATATTTTAAAATACCATCAAAACACAAAGTTAAATTTAAAACAATCTTAAGACATAATACCTTCTTCCCTTTTTTGTCAACAATCAAAAAGATAAAGCAACAAGTAAACAATTAAGCACATTCTCTCCTTTTTGTCAAGAATTAAAAAGCAAAATAATAAGTAATACTTAAAATTTGAGCAATCACAAGGAAATGAATATGTTAATTATCAAAAACTTATTCTCCCCCTTTTTGTCTTAGTAAGTCACGGGGAATCAAAATAATCTCCCATTTTATTAATTATTCTTCCCCTTAAAATATACATATCCAATATCTTCAAAAAAAATTCATCCCCTTTTTTTTTTAAATTAAGAGTGAGCAACAAGAGAGGTAGAGAAATATGCTAATAGAGTTCAAAAATGAATATAACAATTTATACTCCACCTTAATCAAACTACACAATTTATTAAATAATATACTTTAAATTTATTTAAGGATCTCCTCCTTGATATGTGCAAGAACTTAACTGTATTCAAATCATAATCAATGTAACCATCACATTCTCCATATTTATTTATCACAAAGCCATCAATACTTTCAAATATAAGAAGTAATAATCAATTAAACACAATTAAAAGAGAATAAGTGAAGCTTATTAATGGGAGTGGAGATTGTAATGGAATGACTATCATTTGACAATAAAGAATCTAGAAATTTGTCACTTAACTCAAACAACCTTATTTAAATAATTATAATTCATTCAAATGGCATCAATATGAATTGAACTTAAAATAATGAAAATTTAATTTAAATTATTCGTTTAGCTCTCAATCATGAAATGAAAGTACAAATATATATTAATTTCAACAAATATCATATAAATTCATCAAAATCAATTGAACATTACAACATATCATCAAAATCATTTCAGCATTATCAAACACTGGCAATAATCATGAGTTGAACTTAAAATGATAAAAATTTAAATCAAACTTCATCATTTAATTCTCAATTATACATAATGAGCATATATAGACCAATATTCACCCTTATCATGCAAATTGACTCAAGTATCATCATATAGTATCAAATTGAACTGAATATGATAGAACTTACTTGAGGCATATCAAACAAAATTATTCTAAATGGAATTTTGTTAATAGTCACAATTTCTTTAAAGTTTGCTCCCAATATTATGAGAATTCTCCATTTTTGCTTTGTCATAAACCTTAAGCACATAAACCTTGAGCACATAATTGTTTCTTCCCTTTGTGCTCACCCTACAAAACAAAATTTCTCATGCATTTGTTAGTACCTTTATGCTTTTAGGTCCATCAAGGTTAGCATTCTTAGGAACCCAAATACTTATAGAAATTGGTTTTGATTCTATTAGAATCCAAACACTCCTAATGTGATATATGGTTTCTTAAATTTAATGGAGCATTTATGAGGAATGTGACTATGATAATGGCAATGAAAATGTTTTGGAGAAACTTGGCCTGAATTTCATTTTTCTTAAATAAACTATTGTATTTTCTTTTCTCTAAAATTACTTTTATAGCCCAAATTGCCTTTGTCAAACACATATCTTTATGAAGCAATGATATCATCGAGAGTTTTGCTTCTAATGGACAATTTTCTCAAGAGTTCCTTGGAATCTTTAAACTCATTTTTAATTTTATCATTTTCACTAGAAAGTGTCTCAAAGGAGTTTTTCAAATTCTTAAGTTGAGCTATGAGTTTCTCATTATCAACAAATGCATCATTAGCTTTTAAAGTGTTCTCATGCCCACTTTTCAATTTACTCAAATTCTTTTTCAAAATTTTGTTCTCCTTTGCAATAGTTAAAAAATTGTTCATTAACTCATCAAATGCATATTGTAACTCATCAAAAGTATAAGACATAAAAGTTATTTTTTTTTCTTCTTATTGATCATCTAATGCCATGAAGCACAAATCGGCTCTCTTGTCATCTTCACTCTCAAATGAGCCTTTATCACTTGAAATATCACTTCTACTTCAAGCCACATATTCTTTTCTTAGATGTCTTTTGTTGTTCTTCATCTCATAAGTGGTTAGATTTCCTTTTAGCTCCTCCAATGTCAATGCACTCAAGTTCTTTGATTCTTTTATTGCATCAACTTTGGAATCCCACTTTTCTAGTAGAGATCTCAATAGCTTGGTGATTAGTTCTTTTTGTGTGAAGATTTTGTGAAGACTTTTCAATGCATTCACAATCATTGTGAATCTCTTGTATATGTCAGAGATGGACTCATTTTCTTTCATGCTACAATTTTTGAAGCTTATTATAAGGATATTCATTTTATATCCTTCACTTGACTTGTACCTTCATAAGACATTCTTAACACTTCCTATATTTCTTTGACAGATCATAAGTGGAACCTTGATTGAATTCCATTCTATCAAGAGACAAAATAGAAGGTCTACCATTTTGTCTTTTAACTCCAACTTCCTTTTATCTTCTATGGTACAACTTAAAGGATCTTTGGGCTTTTTTACATTTTCATCCATAGGAATGAATGAAACCTGTCTCTATAACTTCTTAAAGGTTATATCCTTTAGACCTTATATAAAATCTCATTCTCACCTTCCATTGACTGCAATTTGAACCACAAAACAATAAAGGTCTTGTGCTTCATTATCCATCTTTAAATGGAGTCTTTGAAATATCTGCCATAATGATCATTAACTCTTAAAATCATTAGATTTTATGCAAATCAAAAACATAAGCTTTGATACTAATTGTTGGCTTAAGTATGACAATTCCTAGAGAGGAGGTGAATAAGAATTTAAATTTTCTAATATAATTAATTACCCTAAATGCACTATATGAACGTAATTAAGACAAATTCAATAATAATAAAATGATTTGAGAAAAATTAGCCAATTTTATAGTGGTCTAGAGTCAATCTCTTCTCCTACATCCACTTTTCTTAAATCACACTAATTTAGAGTTTCATTAGTGATAAAGGATTGCACCCAGCACTTTTATAATAGTTGAATCAAGATTTCGCCTCAATTCTTCGGGATTTCAAGCAATACAATAGTTATATGGGATTTCGCCCAATACAAGACATTACAAAAAATGTTTAAGGTTTTAAGTCAATCAATGACTAATAAGCAAAGATGTTACAAGATAGAAATTATGCTTATAGCTTTCATAATAATGAACACATAAGATATGACATGAAGAGCAAATGTGTTTTTGAATAAAGCAGAAGAAGATTTGAACTTGAATAGAACTTTTAATCTCTTAGAGTCTCTATCTTCAATTTGAAGTTTCATATATTTATATGTCTTCAGGTTATGCTCCAAACTATGACTACTGAGCTCTAAATTGAGTTTTAATAGTTTTCATCCCACTTCCATTGGCTAGAAATCTTCATATATTTTGCTTGATATGACATGGTAACACTAGTGAAGAATGAGTAATAGTGGTGAATCTCTTAATTTAGTAACAGTGGTGAAGATTGAGTTAAGGTGGTGAGTGAAGTTTGAAGAAATACCTAAAGTTTAATGTGTCTTTTCATGGTGTTGAGTGATTGGTAACTCTAGTGAATGAAGTGTAATGGTGGTGAAGAATCAGACAATGTGGTGAGTCATGTATACCTGGCAATCACTTTAAAACCAATTAGATTGTAACGGGGGTGAGTGATTGGTAATTCTTGATACATCCTATGAAAATAAAAATAATTCAATTATGAACCTATATTTGCATCATAATAAAAACTTCAGATACTTAAGTTTTGGTATCATCAAAATATACATAGAGATAACACTTTATTTTAAGAATAACTACAGGTCATCCAAGTATTAAAAGTGTTTTGGCTAGTAAAAAAGCAATATAGACAGCACATACATCTATGGTTAGATGGTTCTATGATGCTTACAATCCTTTTAATGCATTGCATTCACCTTACTTTCAAGTTGCAAAGGATGTTATTATTATAATCAGTCCTAGATATAAAGATCTATCTTATAATGATATGCAAGTTAA
>CANTUT010000169.1:665000-775956 GCA_947687605.1 Reutealis trisperma | reverse complement strand
GAAAATTTGTGATATAAGTGATTGATGAGTATGTGGCATATTAAATTAATTTTAATATGCATAATATGAGTTGCTATTATGAAATAAATGATTTACATGAAGTACATTTGCATAAAAGAATTTATTTTAAATAAAATGAATTTTCATGCATAAGACAATTTTTAAGCATAAAATAATTTTATGGGTATTTTTAAAATAATTTAAAACAAATATTTTTGAGGGAAATGTTCCAGAATTAATAAGAAAAATATTCTTTTTATTTTAATTCTTATTCAGCCAAAAATTTAAAGGAAAAGCCCAAATACCAAAAGCCCACTACACTAAAATCCTCATAACCTAGTTCATTAAGGGTATTAGTGGAAATTCCACTCCAACCCTAATATAAATTCTAAATTTCAGCTAGACCAAGGTTCTAGCAGCCATTGTCTTATTCTTTCTATATCTTCGCAGAAAATTCTCTCAAAATATTTCTCTCTACCGAAATTAAGAAAACACCTTTCTATTTCGTGATTTCTTGACCGTAATCATAAGTTTTTCTTCTCTTTCAATTTCTAAACTGATTTCTATGAAATAAATTATGGAAAAATTATTTTGAACTGGTTGATTACTGATTTTTACAGATTTAATTCTGTTTGGGTGAGTTTTTGGGAGAGAAAATCTATTTTTTACCGAAAACACGATTCTTTCCGTGAGATTCCTTTAAAGGTGAATTCTATAACTTAAAATCACAATTTTTATGCATAAACATCATGGGGGGGGGGGGGGGGGGGGGGGGGCGGCGGCAATTTGTGCATGGTTGTGTTCTAAATTGATTTTTGATTTGTTTTGATGGAAAATATTGGATTAAATAATATTTTTGTATATTTTTGTGATGACTGGAAAGTTTCGAAAAACAAAGGAGTTCAAGGTTTTTGTGTTAGAACTTGAAAGTTGGAAAATTTTATTCTTGAATAGACATATGACTGCCGATTTGTATGAATAAATACTCCAATATGATATTTATTTTGTTTAGATGAAAAATAATGATTTTGAATCATGTGTCTGTTTATCGCTGAAATGAATGAAATGCGCAGAAAGTGCGGAAACTTATGATTTTTCACCTAAGCCTTTAAACTTGGAATTTTTTTCTATAAACCCTATCTATGGCTGCCAAATCATGTAGGGATGTGTTCTAAACTAATATTTTCTATGATTGAATGAAAAATAATAGTTTAAACAACCTATTTACATATTTCTGAAATGACCAGAAAATACCAAAAACAAGAAAACTCATGGTTTTATGCTCTATAATTCAAAAGTTGAATTTTTGTGTATAAATAACATCAAGAGTGGCTGATTCTTATGAATTTAAATTCTAAAATGATTTTTGTTGCATTTACATGAAAAATTTTGGTTCAAACCATGTTTTTACATATTTTTGAAATAGACGGAAAGTGCGAAAAGAAGAAGAATTTAGTCTCTACCTTGGTAATGCATTCGGCCTACATGAATCTTTTTATCCCAATGTTTATAAATTTTATGTGATGTGTTTTGATGATTGTTGACATGTATGTATGTATAATAAATGATAAAATTGCATGTTAGTTGAAGGTATGATCTTAGATAAGCTTAAATGCATTATGATATACTTAAGGTATCTTAACATTATATTGTGTTTAGAATGCAAATGTGGTTGAGAAATATGGAACTAGATGTTATGGTGAATTGATGATGAACATATGGTTATGAGTTGATGAAGTGAAAGGGATCATAATAATTAAGCATGACGCTTGAAAGGTAAATTGTTAAAATGACATGTGTGGAAGTGTAAAGTGAATTAAGATAATTATTAAAGTGAATTGATATTGAGGTAATAATATTGTAATGACCTTAAAAAGGTAGTAATGTGATTGTAATGTGATATCAAAAGAGCCTAAAAGGCCTAAGTATGCAAGACTTTCAAAGTCAACGTGTTATGTGTAAGTGACGAGTACACCTATGTGTGGACTCTAAGTATATGTGTATGCTATATGTACATGGGGTAGTTATGGGATAGGAGCATCATGAGTGAATAAATACTAAGTATTAAATCAAATATTATGTTAGAGTTTAAGGAGCTTTAGAAGTGCAAAGGGACTACATATGCTAGGAGCAAAGGAACCCTAAGGTGAGTAAACGCCATATTCATGTTATAAGTGTGAACAACATCATGTTGTGTTATAAGAATGTGATATATTGTTATGTAAGCCTTTGTGATCTTTGAAACCCAATTTCTTTCTATTCTAAATATTATTATATGATTTCTATGACAAGCTTGGGTTGCCGCGGGATATTTGGTCGAAAACTATTTTGTTTATCCCAATGAGAATTTCTTGTGATTAACACCCTAACTTATATTCTTTCTGGAACTACACTATCATTGTATCTTTTGCTTGAAAGCTAAACCACTATTATTATTAGAATACATGTTATTATTGCCTTATGTGATATTATTAATTGTGATTACCATTAGCTCTAGCTATGGTACCTTTTGCCCTTTATGCAGAATCCTCGTGCCGATGCGGGTAATCATCGGAACCTGTGCACATGGTCTTAACCTGATGGATAGGGGTAGTGTATCCACCTTAGCTAGAAGGGGTGGTTCTAGCCATGGAGCCTAATAAGCTTCATGCCTTATAAGTGATAGGAGTTGGAATTTGGTATAAGGCCACCTCTCCTCAATGTGTTCAAGTGATTGAGCAATAGCCTTCACTCTTTATAAGTGATAAGTGTGATTTCTGCAAACTTGCCAATTTGAACCCTTATTAAATTGCAACCTGATTCATGAATTATAAGTCATGAACTAAGTGTATAAGCTATATGTTTCCTTTTCAAAGGAATATGTGATAATGTATGTGCCTTTTGTTTACTCATTGAGATCATCTATCTCACCCCTTTTTCCTTGTGTGGTTCCAGGTGTGCAAATGTGAGGAGGCAAGGTGATGGCTCAAGCATTCTACTTCACTTAGGGAATTCCTTGTCCAAGTTATCAATAATACAATTTTTATGAAGTCTTATCATTAGATGCTTTGGGAATGTTGATTGATACTTATTGATACATATTATTTTTCCTTATGGATTTTACATGTAATGATTTATTTTAGTCTTCTGCAAATTTATGGTATTCATCTAAATGTTTTAAATGAGTTAATGAAAGAGGTTTGGTAAGATCTTAGGTATGATTTGTTTATATGTAAGTGGGTTCTACGGGCGTGGGTGACCTTATGTCTCCCCATGTTCTAGGACTGTCATATCTCTAAGGTTGGGATGTGACAGTTACATTTTCCCCCTTTATAAGAAATTTGTCCTTAAATTTAGATATTTACCTATATGCTCTAGAAAAGCTAAGGATACTTCTATCGCATCTCCTTCTCAACTTCCCAAGTACACTCATTTATTCCATGATTTCACCATTGTACCTTAATCATAGGTATCTCCTTGATACACAAATTTCTCCCCATCCTTAGTTCAAAATTCTACTTGCTTTTCTCTACAGTCAATAGAAGCTCTATACTCATATAGCCAATCTATTCCTAAGATCACATCGAATTCTAAGACACCAAGTTCTAATAACTCCATTGGAAGTATTCGTCCATCAATGTCTACCTCTCAATCCTTAAACATATACTTCACTTCCATCATTTCTCCCAAAAGAGTCGACACTATTAATGGTTCATTAATTAATTCCTTAGCTCTACCTAAACTCTTAACAAAACACTGAGATATAAATGAGTGTGTAGCACCAGGATCTATCAAATATCTTACACTAGAGGTTTGAATGAGAATGATACCTTCTTTTTTTAAATCACACTAGATTAATGTTTGTCTTTTGACTATACTTGATATTAACATAAGTGCTAGAGAAATCCCTAGCTTTCTTGTTGTTCTAATCTATATGGTAGCATCTAAGCCCCAAATTTCTTAATATAATTCACTTACTTCATATCATATACTTATGTATATATAATGTAACTAATTTATTTCATTCTCGTACTAATCATTACTAAATATCATTTCTCTTCTTATGGCATCAATCACAATTATGACCTAATAATTCCATATAATTCACATATCAAACCATTGTCCCACGTAAGTATTTCATACAGCATAACATTATACATATCAATCATTAATCTAAGTTGGATCAAAACTTAGTCAACTTCTCTTTCTAATCCACTTAACTCCACTATCAAATTATCATACTGACCATGCATTGAACATGAGCACCCGTCATATATTATCACATCGCAAGACACATATCACATAGCATATATCACATATCATGGCATGTATCATGTATCCTAATCATGTAACACATAACTTATAGCATAATGAGTTCTTCTATCATCTAAAGTCAATCATCTCATAAGCAATAAAATAAATCAAACCCAAGCCACGTAACTAAGTAGTCATATAACGTCATTCATATCGTATAAGTCCTATGCCATTAGGCTAATAGTTACCAACTACTAGTACGAGTTTCAGTTGTGTCCCCCATCAGGGCGGACATCAAGTGCACATTGTCTCATATGTTCAACATCTCTAGCCTTAATTTGTTTCACGTTCTTTCTCATAGCATGCACTAGGGACCTAAGACATCGACTTTCTTTCCTCAAGTCCGATCAGTCACTCTCTAATTTTTGAATCTTATGATGAACCCAGTTAGAGTCTAGGTGCTCCTCAGGGTCCTTCTCATTAAGATTCTTCTTTCTCTTAAGGTGAATCACAGACACAACTTTCTCTATCATCTGTAGCCAAGCCCTCTTGCAGGTCACACGGGCTGCTCTAGGCTGAGGTCCTCCAACTAGGGTATTATTCTTGGTCATCTGATAAAAGAATCATAAGACATGCAAAGAATAATAAGGAGTACTATAGCTTATTAGGATTTTGTGAAACTATAATAGTGATAGACTACAAGTAACATGAATTTTGTGAAACTATAATAGTGATAGACTACAAGTAACATGACAGGAAAATTCTTATGCTTTAGGATTATACTTAATCAACCTAATACACAGACAAGTCTAAACTAGACTTAAAAACTATAGCTCTGATACTAACTTTGTCACTGGTCAAATGGCAATAAAGAATAACCTATGGCTCTGATACCAACTTTATCACATCCTAATTTTAGAGATATGATGGTCCTAGAACATGGGGAGATATAAGGTCACCTATGCCTGTAGAACCCACTCGTGTACATATAAACACTACCTAGGATTGTACCAAACCTCATGCATTAACTTAATTAAACCTTTTATAAAGGAAAGCTTTAAGTTGTGAAAGAATAGTGAAAATATACTTTAAATACAATCCATAAGAAAAGAATGTTTAAAGACTCTAAATAAATTATCAAATGAATAATATCCCAAATAAAAATTCTGGGGCATCTACGAATGACTCAACATATCACAATATGATAAAAGACTTGGACAAGGAAATTCCCTAAGCGAAGTAGATTGCTTGAGCTATCACTTTGCCTCCTCAAAATGCTCACTTGGAAAGCACATAAGAAAAGAGGTGAAATAGTTGATCTCAATAAGTAAACAATATAGCTTATACAATAACACACATCCATTAAAAGGGGCTCATAGCACATAACTCATAGGTCATGATTCATAATTCATGATTCATTGTTCATGGTTCATTATTTGTAATTTAATAACGTTCATAGAAATCACACTTATTACTTGTGAGTGAAGACTCTTGCTCAATTCACTCGTGAGTGAAGACCCTGCTCAATTCATTTAAATTTACTTGTGAGTGAAGACTCTTGCTCAATTCACTCATGAGTGAAGACCCTGCTCAATTCACTAGAATACATTGAGGAGAGGTGGCCTCAAGCCAAATTCTAACTCATATCATGAAGAAGCGTGAAGTTGATCAGGCCCCACGGCTAGAACCACCTCTTTTAGTTGAGGTGGATATTATGCCCCTATCCATCAGGTTAAGACCATATGTATAAGTTTTGATGATCACCCGCATCGGCACAAGGATTTCTGCATAAAATGTTCATGGGTACTATAGCTAGTGCTAATAGTAATCACTTATAACAATAGCACTTAAATAAGTAATAACATGTAGCACAATAGCAATAGTAGTTTAACTTATTAAACAAAAGATAAGTAATAGTGTAGTTCTAGAAAGAATATTAGGTAAGGCAACAATTACAAAGGTTCTTTCTTACCATAGGATAATCAAAATGGTTTCGGACTAATTGTCCTTTAGCAACCCAAGCTTAACAAAGACGTCACATAATTATAATAGAGAATAGAAAGGTACTTGGGTTTCAAGAATCTCAAATGTTTACATATCATGATAGCTTGTACTTGTAACATGAACATAATGTTTACTCACCTTGTGGTTCCTTTGCTCCTAGTACTTGTAACCCTTTGAACTTCTAATACTCCTTAAGCTCTAACATAACATTATAATTCAATACTTAGCATTTGTATAATCATCATGCTATCCTATCCCATAACTACCCTATGCACATATATCATTCACATATACTTGGAGTTGCACTTAGAAGTGCACTTATTACTAACACATAACTTGTTGACTTTTAAAGTCTTGTACACTTAGCCTTCTTAGGCTCACATGAAATCACATTATAACTCATACTATGACTTTTCTAAAGTCAGACATAATATATCATTGTCACATCCCATTTTCTAGAGACATGACAGTCCTAGAACATAGGGAGACATAAGGTCACCCAGGCCCATAGAACCTACTCATGTACAAAATAACATTGCCTATGACCTTACCAAAAGCTCATGCATTAACTTAATTATCCAATAATAAGGAAACTTTAACCAATGGAAGAATAATTTAGAGAAAATACTTTTAGATACAATCCATACAAAAAGAATATTTAGGACTCCAAATAAATTATTAAATAAATAATATTTCAAAAATTAAACTCCCGAAGCATCTAAAAAGACTTCAATCACAGTATGCTAATAAAATTGGATAAGGAAATTCCCTAAGTGGAGGAGAATGCTTGAGCCATCACCTTGCTTCCTCATAATGCTCACCTGGAACCACACAAAGAAAAGGGGTGAGACAGATGATCTCAATGAGTAAACAATATAACTTATACAATAACACATATCCCTTAGAAAGGGCTCATAGCTTATAACTCGTAGATCATAATTTGTAATTTATGACTCATAGTTTGCAATTTAACAAGGTTCACAGAAAATCACACTTATTACTTGTTATTGATGACCCTGCTCAATTCACTCGCATACACTGAGAAGAGGTGGCCTTACGCCAAATTTCAACACCTAATTTGTAACCTGTAAAGAGTTGTGAAATTGATCAGGCCTGTAACAACCCACACCCACCCTAGGAGTTTTTATGACCAATTACTTGAATTTTGAGTTATTGTGGCAAAATGTGTGTTTTTATGGAAATTCATGTGTTATGTGATCAATTAGTATGTGGCAAGTTAGATTAGTTCTAATATGCACAATATGAATTATTATGGTGAAATAAGTGATTTACTTGAAGTGCATAAGCATAAAGTAATTTATTGCACATAAATTAAATTTTCATGCACAAAGTGATTTTTAATCATAAAATAATTTTTATGAGTAAATAATTTGGGGGAAATTTTAATGAAAATAATAAGAAATGTATTTTATTTTTAATTACCTATAATCAGCCCATAAATTAAATAAAGGGCCTAATTTTCAAAAAGCCTACTACACTAAAACACTCATAACCTAGCTCATTAAGGGTAAACTTGGAATTTGGCCAAAACCCTAAATATTTAAGCTAAAATTTGGCCAGCACTAGTTGAAGCAGCTACCATTCTATTTTCTATCATATTTCCAGTAGAAAATTCTTGCAAAAATATTATCTCAGCCGAAATTCACAAGATGCTTTCAAACCTTGTGATTTCACGATCGTTTTCATAAATTTTTTCCTTCTTTCAAATTACTATTTGATTTTTATGAAACTAATAATGTGAAAATTATTTTGGGCTATCTATTTACTATTTTTCTTTGATTAAATTTGGCCTAGGTGAATTCTTGAAAGAGAAGTCAATTTTTCCACCGAAAACACAACCCTCTCTACCCGAATCCACCAAAGGTGAACCATAAAACTCAAAATTGAAATTTTCATGCATAAACACAAGGGGGCATACCAATTTATATAGTATTGTATTTTAAATTGGTTTTTGTTATGTTGAGATGAAAAATATTGATTTAAATCATATTTCTGTATATTACTGTAATGATCGAAAAATGCCGAAAACAAGAAAATTCACGGTTTTCATCCTAAAACTTAAAAGTTAGAGTTTTCATGCGTATAAACCCTATGGGGCTATCTATTTATATATATATGGGTTCTAAACTAATTTTTGTTATGTTTGAATGAATATTAAAGGTTTAAATCATGTGTTTAGATATTACTGTAATGATCAAAAAATAACAAAAAGCGAAAAAATTAATGGTTTTCACCCTAAAACCTAAAGTTAGAAAATTTTCTTGCATATGTATCTATATGGGTGCCAATTTATATGTTGGAGCATTATAAGATGATTTTTGACATGTTTACATGAAAAATATTGTTTTAAAGCATGTGTTTGCATATTATTGTAATGAATGGAAAGTGCGAAAAATAAGAAAAGTTCATGTTTTCCATGAGTATTGGTATTCGACTTACATAGGGATTTTAATCCCAATGTCTATAATTTTGTGTCATATATTTTAATGAGTATTGATATGTATATATGAATGATAAATGATTTAATTGCATGTTGGTTGAAGGAATAACTCTAGACAAGTCTAGAGATGATTAGGTATACCTAGGGTTTACTAACCCTATTACTATGTTATGATCAATATGTGTATATAATTAAGTGACAAGTGAAATAGGTCTTATGATGTGTTATTAGTGGATTAATGATACTAAATTGACAATGAGATGGATGGTATGATTTGTTCAAAAAAGATAAGCAAAGGTTACTTATTAAGTTGATATATATGTAAAGTGTTAAGTGTACTAAGTTGAATGTTAAATAGAATTAATATTAAGATCATAATATATTGTGTTTGACTTTAGAAATGTCATAGTATAAGTTATAATGTTATTTCATGTGAGCTTATGAAGGCTAAGTGTGCAAGACTTTAAAAGTCAACATGTTATGTTGATGTGGGTCAAATTTAATATCCTAGTCTATAAGACTAAGTATAAAGTGAGTAGGGTGTCAAACTTTAGGAAATTTGTAGAAATTTTATATTAACTGATCAGGGTGCTAGACTTTGCGCCTTAATTATCTTGAGCTGTACCTTTCTCCATAACAACAAGGACGACATTAATTTGAACATCCTATGATCATTGGAAAATCTGGATAAGATTGGCGAGTTTGACTAGGGAGGTGTAGCCCTTTGTGCTATGTATCAGGAGCTGTGCAGCATTTCCCGTGGCACACTTTGAGGCCATAGTGGTACCTGTATTGTGCTCAAGGTGAGTATCATACTCTATTATTCTGTTATTTGATCTCTATCTAGTGATTGACAAAATTCTATTTCTTATAGTACTGGGTTTACGAGCACTTTTTGATGCTAGCTCCACCACTGAGAGAGCCTGCTACTATTGACCCTCCCTACAAACATCTTTGGAGGATGTCCAATAGAAATTCCTTCATGGCACTTTCATTTGATAATTGCAAATAGATATTTGCTACTTTGACCGTAGACCAGGTATTCCTTTATTGATCTAAACTTGAATCTAACTGTTTATCTTCTACTGCTTATATTGCAATCTGTTTGCAGGTGAGATAGACGCCATTTACCAGGTTCATAGAGTGGATTCTTGACCAGATCAAGCCTAGCATGGACTTGTCCTCTTGTCGACTCTTGCTCTATGCGAGTCTTCGAGGATGTTCTACTTAGGAGAGAGGGTGAAGGCACAAGCTACAGGAGAGAGAGTTGTGCCACACTCCCCTCTGGCAGACATGAGGTATAGACTGGCTATCCTGGGAGAGGATGGTTGGGCTGCCGGAGTTTCTTGTCTAGATTACCTATTGCCTAACATAGACTATAATGAGCTCTATGAGGCATCCTTAATGCGGGGCTCACCTCCCTTGGATAGATTGCAGGGACCATCACATCGGGGATCTAGCTCAATAACTTCCCAAGGGTCTCCTTCCAGAGCTAGGAGTTTCATCTCTCCATGGCCTGGTAGTACTATTTTGGTTGGTAGCATGGGTCCTAAGGTTATACCTTCAGGTGTTATGGCTAGTCCTTTAGGTTTTGTCGCTGATCCTTTTGGGATTGGTCCTTCAGAGGCTAGTGGCTCAGCTTCAGCCCTAGCTCTAGATGCTTCAGCGAGAGGTCTAACTGATCCAGTTCCCTTGCCTACTGATCTAATTTGCTTGCCAGCTCATCTTGATTATGTTTCTTATGACGGCCGATCATGACATTATGATCTTTCTGAAGATCGACTGGCCTTCTTCCCCGTAATTCCTGAGACTGTTACAAAGGTAAAATTTTTTACATAGCTGGTGCTTTTAGCCTTTGTCTATCTTGTAGTGATTCTCATATATTTTCCTTTCTTCTATAGTTTCCCATGGAGTTTGTTCGCTATCACTATAATCTCTTAGGCTGATATGCATTTGCTATGATCTCCCTTCTGCATGATAGGATTTGACGGAGAAGGGTCACAAGGATGAGATGTCTAGGCAAGGATGCCATAGAACCAGGTGTGGTTGTTAGGGACCTATTTTATCAGCTTTTGCTTTTCATGTATATATGTACTGAGGATGATGCACTTTTTTGGATGTATGCATGATATTTTGGATATATGCACTCTTTATGTTTATGTGACATCTTGATATGTATAACTTATGGATATTTTGGACGAAATGAGTGCATGGTATGGATGCAGATATTCGACTAAATAGGATTCCATTGGGCTATTTCTTACGCTTTTCTCTCATTTCTACTCTGATTTTGAAGAAAAAAAGAATTATTTTAAGCCTGAAATTTTGAGAAATCATGGTAAAAACTGTTGGAGGACAAATGGCACAGGATGTTGGGGCGGCATGACCGATATGCTGCCGGTCCAGGCGGCACAGTTTTCATGCCGCCATCTAAGGTGGCACACTCGGCATGCTGTCGGCCCGAGTGGCACAATCGACGTGCCGCTGGTAGCAATCCAGGCAGTCAAAATTTTGCCTATTTAAGCAGACTTCATCCGTTTCCCAATTCATACCATTAGTTTTTTAGCCTCCAGAAGTCATTTTCAATCATATTTTTGCTATCCATCAATTTTATTATTTTTTATTCCTCACAATGGAGCCCTATTTCAGCCACGCAATGTTCTTATGGTGCAAGAACCTTACCAAAGTGGAGAGAATTAACCTGGAAAAGTATGGGGTAAGCGCTACGCCCACCTTAAGAGGCATAAAAATTGACTAGGAATTTCTGCTCGCATGCATGCGCTTTTGGGATTCAACTGCCCATGTCTTCAGATTTGGGGCATCTATAGAGGAGATGTGTCTTACATTTAAGGAGTTTTCTGTGTTGCTCGGATATGATCCAGAAGCTATGCTAGCTACTCCTATTGAGAAAGTAGGATATTTCAACTCTTTTAGGGGACTTCTTGACTTGAGTACAGAGGCTGCTAGTCCCATGGTGGTAGATGATTGGGTAGATCTGACTGCCATGATAGCAAAATTCCATCATCCTAAGGATTTTGAGGATGATGGGTGGTTTCATTTGAGGATGCAGGCTCTATCCTTTTGTCTAACTGCCGGATATATTTTTGTGAGCCCTACTGATTGGGGGGATGCTAGAGTCACTGAGCTGATTCCATAAATGGAGGAAGGGAGATCTATCGCGGCTATAGTGCTAGTTAAGACCATCATGAGTTTGGACAGGTCTTGCACTTTTGATGGGCTCTTTAGTTTGAATTATGGCTTTTGAATTTCATTTTAACTGCTTTCTATGTTTTCTTATGCTTATCTTTTTTGTACTTTTTCAGATTTGGCTGAGAGACCATCTTCAAATAGTAGGACCTCCCACTAAGGTGGATTATTCTGCTTCCTGGTATAGGACCTGGACCACTGTAATTAAACAAAATTCAGAGAAAGAGTGGACAAAATGGTTGATGGAGCTGGATTTCGATGACGTGCTATGGTGGTGTGAATGGTACAAGATCAGAAGTTTCATGATCATGAGCTTTGGCTATAACATGGTATACCTACTAGGGTTAAAGATGGTGACATTTTACAAAGCTACTAGGGTTATGCACCAAATGGGACATAGTGAGGGTGTGCCCCTACATGGTACTCTATTTGAATATGTTCTGATTACTGAGACCATTGCTTGAGCTGTCAGCAATGGATGGGTAAGGGGTTTTCATGCTGTTCATCCTACTGACCAAGATGGTAAATCCTTGTAGTATATTGACTGGTGGATAGCCAACTCATAGAAATCAGAAAAGGCTAGAAGGGTTGCTATACTTGAGGAGATAGAACAAGAATCATGATTGTTATTTTTGCTTAGGACAAATTTTGATTATGTGTTTATTTTCTTTTGATGTTCTAAAAAATAAATAAGACAAATAAGACATCATCATCATTTTTTTGTTATCTCTTTTGTTGCTCTAATTTTTGCCTAAGCCGCCCTTTTCGGGTTTTCAACTTAGCGAGCTTGTTTTCATTTTTTTTCTATCTATATTTTTTGTGACACAATTAAGAGTCAAGTGAATATGAAATGAACATTTTGTTGATGAATTGGACCAAACCTGCAAGGGCTGCCTACATATCTCCTTATAATGATTCATGATTTTTATTCTTTTTCTTCTTTTTAGAGAATCAGGTCTATGTAGTTTTGACTTTGAGGAAAAATGTGAATGCTGAGCATGATTTCACAATGATTGCAAATGCTATGCATGAATTACAAGGATGCTTATGCAAAGTATCTCTTGAGTTGATCCAGATTGCATGGGCTAGCAAATTCTATGCCATCCAAGTCCGTCAAGATTGCTGCTCCACCAGATAAGATCTTCTTGATCACAAATGGACCACTCCAGTTAGGTCTAAATTTCCCCCTTGGATCATGAATAGGTGGCCTGATTTCTTTCAGGACAAGGTGACCCTCTTGTAATCCTCTATCCCTAACTCTCTTATTGAAGTGCCTAGCCAGTTTCTATTGATAACCTTGCATCTGATATAAGGTATCCATTCTCTTTTCATCGATGGAAAGAAGTTGGTTATGGTAGCTTTTCACCCATTCCACTTCATCCAACTTACTCTCCCTCATAATGCGAGCTGACTTGACTTCTACCTCAATTGGCAGGATGGCTTCCATCCCGTACACCAAAGAGTAAGGTGTAGCACTGGTTGGAGTACGTACTATTATTCTGTATCCCTATAAGGCATATGGAAAATATAGGTGCCAATCCTTATGGTTGTCAGCCATCTTTTACAGTATATTCTTAAGAGTCTTATTTGCGGCTTCAACTGCGCCATTTGTTTGAGGCCTGTATAGAGAAGATTTGTGGCGTTGAATTTTCTCCTTCTTTAATAGCTAAGTAACCTCCTTTTGGAAGTGAGATGCATTATCAGTGATGATCTTAAAAGGGACCCCATACCTACAAAGGATGTTGGTACGAATAAACTAGGCTACTCGTTTGGAATCCAATATCTGGTGTGCAACTTCAACCCATTTGGAGAAATAATCAATAGCCACCAAAATGTATTCATGCTTGCCAAAAGACTTCGGGCTTATCTTGCTAATGACGTACAGGCCCCAAGTTGCAAATGGCCAAGGCATGGTGATAAGAGATAGAGGTACAGGAGGTTTCTTCTAAAGTTTGGTGTAGATCTGACACTTATGGCACTTCTGAACATATCTTGCGCAATCTTGATTCATAGTAAGCCAAAAGTAACCTTGATTCATGATCTTGCGGGCTAGAGCATTTCCGTTCATGTGTGGACCTTCGTTACCACCACGCATCTGTTCCATAATCTGTTGGATTTCTATTTTAGTGACACATCTCAGATGCATGTTATCCCAAAGTCGTTTATAGAGTACTTCTCCATTTGGAATGAAACCCTTGAGCAACTATCTTAAAGTCCTTTTTTCTATTTTAGAGGCCCTTTGAGGATAAAGTCCATTCTTGATGTAATTAAAGATATCCCAAAACCATGGTTTGCTATCAACCGCTTGAATATTTAAACAATGAGTTACACAACTTGGCTCATACTTAACTTCAATTGTAACAGGTCTGATTATGAAGCCGTCGCTTATATGAAGCATTGAGGCAAGTGTTACCAAAGCATCAGCAAATCTGTTCTTCGTTCTTGGAAGATAATGGAAAGACAGTTCATAGAAATTGGTTGCTAGTTCATTTAGGCATTTATGGTAAAGAACCAAATGCTCTTCTCTGATCTTCCACTTCCCCAAGGCTTGGGAAACTATCAGATTTGAATCCCCATAAATCTTAAGGCATTTGATTCTAAGCCTTATTGCTACCTTAAGACCACAAATGCATGCCTCATATTCTGCTTCATTATTTGTTATCTCAAAGTTTAGTTTGGTGGCTATGGGTAGGATTTCCCCACTCGATGTAATGAACACAATGCCGGCACCATACCCTTTGTTGTTAGATGCCCCATCAAAGTAGAGCTTTCACTGTCAATTGTCAGGATATCTTCATTAGGAAATTCAGGCTCGACCCAATGATCATCTACTAGAGCTGCAACTAACTGATCAACCATTATGCTACCCTTAACTACTTTCTGTTGTATATATTTCAAATCATATGCAGCTAATACAACCATCCACCTTGCCATCTTACTATCAAAAACTAGCTTCCCCATAAGGAATTTCAAAGGGTTCTTGTCAGCAAAAACATGAGTTGTAAAAGAGCAGAGGTAGTGTTGTAGCTTATGGCAGACCCATACCAAAGCAAGATATAGCTTTACTATAAAACTGTACTTGAGCTCATGAGATAACATCCTTTTGCTCAAGTAATAGATGGCATTTTCCTTGCTGGAATCAGCAGCATTTTGAGCAAGCATTGCCGCTATTGCTTCATTAGTTACTGATAGGTAAAGTAACAAAGGCTTTCCAAACCTTGGTGGCTGTAGTACCGGTGGGTTTAGTAAGTATTGCTTAATCTGGTCAAAAGCTTTTTGACAGTCATCATTCCATTGCTTGGAGGCTCCTTTTCTAAGTAGCTTGAAGATGGGCCCACATACATCAACCAACTGATTAATGAATCGACTAATGTATTGTAGCTGTCTAAGGAAACCTCTAATGTCCTTTTCTATTTTTGGAGGTGGCATTTCCAGAATTGCCTTTGATTTAGTAAGGTCCACTTCTATACCCTTCTTGCTGACCATGTGGCCTAGGAATACTCCAGATGAGGCTCCAAAGATACATTTGGCAGGATTGAGCTTGAGATTATACTGGCAAAGTCTAAGGAAGAATCGCCTTAGTAACTCTGAATGTTCTTCGGCAGTGGTGCCTTTTATTACCATGTCGTCCACATAAACTTCAATCTCTTTATGCATCATGTCACGGAAAATGGTAGTTGCCATCCTCTAGTATATTGCCCTGGCATTTTTAAGCCTAAATGGCATAACCTAGCAGCAATAGGTGCCTCATTCAATAATAAATGTTGTATTCTCTTCATTAGGAGGATGAACCATTATCTGATTATACCCTATAGCCATGTCAGTTAAGGAAACCAATTCAAAACCTGCCATATGGTCTACCAATAGATCAATGTGAGGCAAGGAAAAATCATCCTTGGGATAGGCTTTATTCAGATCCTTGTAATCCGCACACATTCTGACTTTACCATCTTTCTTGGGAACTAGCACAATGTTAGCAAGCCAGGATGGATAGTTGATGAGCTCAATGAAGTTGTGGTCCAGTAGCTTGGTAATTTCTTCCTTAATTGGTATAGACCATTCTATCTTGAGTCTTCTCAATTTCTGCTTGACGGCCTTAGCACCTAGGTAAACTGGGATTTTATGAACTGCTATGCTTGGATCCAACCTATCATGTCTTTCGATTGCCATGCAAAATAGTCTTGAAATTCTCTAATCATCTTCTCAATATAATCCTTGTTTATGCATGCAGATGCAATGAATATAATTTTTGGTATGTCATAAGTGCTAGCATTAATGGGCTCTTTAATTGTGTCATCTTTTATTTCATTTATTTCATTTTTACTTGATGTCTCATTTAAGTCAGATTTAAAAGTTGGAAAATCGAAGAAAAATGGAGACACAGAGTCGTAAGAGGAAAGAGTAAACTTTTTATTAAATTCAAATGGGGATATGTCCCAATTTACATCAAATTGAAAAGTTAGACCTTCAAGGTCAGTTACATCATTATCAATAGAAGATATCAAAGAGACAGACTCAGATTCAGAAGATGAGTCTATTTCAGACTGAGACTCTGATTCAGATTGGGACTCTAGTATGGATTCTAGTTCAGAAGGATAAAAGGGGCACTCCTCAAAGGACCAATTTTGCAGCTCGGTCTTAGTGGGCTGGATTAAGGTGGAAGGGTCAGTTTTCTCCTCCTCAATTGTGAGTATGAACACTTCATCAAAAAGACTAGCCTCTATGTTCTCTTCCCAATCTTGACTAAGCATGTAGATTTGTTCACAGTCTTTTATCTTGAGCCTGACATCATAAAAGATTTCAAACTTGGGGATCAGTTTTTTGGTAATGGGGCAGACCCAAGGTTCAAGAAAGTTACAGTAAGGAACTGTGTCACCTTCCTTTACAAAATAGCCATTTAGAGTTTTGAAGTAAGGGCGCATGGGCCAATTATAAACCTCACCTCTTTTAAGCACAGCTGTTATGTCTTTAGCCCGATTTTCCATTTCTATAAGATCTTCATCAGTGGGCCCATACCCTAGCCCAAGTGGTTGCATTGTGACTAGATAGTCCAAGAAAGACTTTAAGCCCTATTGGCTTCTTCATAAACCTAAGCCAGGAAAGTAATTCATTTTTTGGAGCATGTTAGCAACAGCAATATTCCCAAAGGGGTCAAAATCAAATGGAACGAATTCTTTACCGTTTTCACCCTTAATATGTTGAATGAAGGAGAAACTAGAGAGTGGATAAGTGGATTGCTCAGGCTGAATCTCAAGAATGGGAACAGAGCTTGGTATGTTTGGTCTTCCATGCATGTCCCCTTTGACAGTCACGATCCTATTTCTGAAAGGGAACTTGACTTTTTAGTGTAGCAAGGAAAGGATAGCATTTGCTTAAAGGATCCAGGCCCTTCTAAGTAATAAATTAAAACATGAAGGTACATCAATTACTTAAAAAGGTATGGTGAAAGATGTTGGCCCAATGGTCACATTGATGATAGCCACCCTAAGGACTTCCCTCTTGGTATTGTCATATGCCCTTACTATCTGATATGAAGGGGTAATCAGTAACTTCTAATCCCAAGCAGCTTGCTACCTTCAGAGGGCATACATTTAAGGCTGAACCATTATCAATCAGAACCACTGGCATAGTCTTTCCCCGAGTTACCACTATAATGTAAAGGGCATTATTGTGGCTAAAGTCTCCTTCTAGAATGTTAGTTTCTGCAAAAGTGATGGACACCCCTTTAGCAGTAGAGGTAATAGAAACAACAAGGTTTTCAGGTGTGATATCAATTGGAGCCTAGCACTAATTCAACACCTTGCAAAGAGCTTAGCGGTGAGGATATAAGGACTAGATCAAACTCCAAATTGATATGTTGGGTTGTGTTTTCTTGAGTTGTTTGAGAATGGGATCTTCATTTGGTTCAAGAATCCCTTTCAATTTGTTGGTAGGTGTAGAAATGGGTTAGATAGGTTGAGTGTTTGGGCTCAGTTGGCTCTAGATGACTTTGCCACTTCTTGTGATGGTATTAATTTCCTCAACTAGGTTGGTGAGGTCTAGGACATAACAAAAATCAGGATTTCACTCAATCAAGGAGATAGGGTCAACTCCCTCATGATTATTTATGGTATTGACTGTGTGGTTGGGTAAAGGGTTGGTGTTGATATTAGGTCAGCCTTTTAGTGGTATCAAGTCATTGGAATTAATAAGGTCCTGAATTCTGTGTCTAAGGGCCTTGCATGCATCTGTTTTGTGCCTAGGTCCTTAATGATAATCACACTTCTCGTTTGGGTTGTAATTTTTTGGTAGTGGATTGCGGACTGATTTTGGCTTAAGAGGTTTCACCATGTTTCCCTCAAGCAGCTTCTTAAGGATAATACTCATAAGCACAGCCCTAGATCAGAAAACTGCCTCCTTTCAATCCTAATAGGCTTCTTGATAGTCATAGCATTAACTTTCCCCCCTTTCTGATTCGTTGAGGAAGTCACATTACCCTGATGAGTTGGCTTTTTATACCTTGATCCTGATGTGGACTCTTATTTAATATGACCATCCTGAATAAAATCTTTAATTTTTGAAGCAATAGCAATAAGGGCTTTGAAGGAAGGCAAGTATTGAGTCTGTAGCCTTTCTTGGTAAATTGGCATAAGATTCTTGACAATTATGTCAGTTTGTTCATTTTTAGGAGGCCGATTTACCATTTGAGAAGCCTTTTTCCTCCACCTCATAAGGAACAAAGAGAAGGATTCCTTTGCATACTGCTTGGTGGTCTCGAGGTCTCTTTTTGTTACATCAACCTCGATGTTGTAATGATACTGTTGGACAAAGATATTACAGATGTCATCCCAGGTCCATTTTTTGGCAACATCCAATTCCACAAACCATTTCACAGTTGTACCGGTCAGTGACTGTTGAAATAATTGGGTTAGGAGTTCATTATCGACACCCAATGGATGCATGGCCCCCATAAATACCTTGAGGTGAGTCTTGGGGCAGGTAGTCCCGTTAAACTTATCAAACTCAGGCATCCTAAATTTGGGAGGAACTCTTGCATTAGGGAACAAGCGTAAGGACCCCGTATTAACCAGATCCTCTTTCTTTTTCATACCCAACAACATCTTCTCCGTGCGTTCCATTTTTTCCATGCAGGCTTTTATTTCAGGATTAACTTCCTTCCCTTGGAAAGGATTTGCGGGTTGGGAAGTGAAAGCAGAGGTGAGATTTGTGGGCGAGTTGTTTTTTAGGAACTCGGGTGATGGGATAGGCAATGGTGGAATAATGTCGGTGTTTGCAGGTTCTTTGTCTCTAGATTCAACTCTGAAAGTGGATCTATAAATAGGATAAATGGCAGGTTTTGGGTCAGCTTCGAATGGTTTTGGGTTAGTTAGGTTTTGAGCTAGGGAGGTCTGTTCTAATATGGTACGGACATCCTCCATGATATCCCTCCTTTGGGCCTTTAGCGTATCTTGGAAAAGGGCTTCTTCCCTCTTCATCATGGTTTCCTAGTGTTCAGAGAGCTTAGCAAGAAGCTCATCAAAGATTTCATCAGCTTTGGTAGTAGTGGTCTCATCTCCAGCAACAGACATCTTGTCAACCTTTGGATAGAGAGATAAAGCTGGGTCAATTTCTAGCTCAGGTATGGAACAAAGTTCATGGAATATATCAGCTTTTGATTAGGACCATAAGTTGACATGGGTTTATGATTAGAACTAGTAGTGTTTGAGTGAAATTAAAACTCTCCAAATTTGTAAGGTCTATATAGGCATGCATGTATGCATGAATAGAAAAGGTTTCATGATAATGACATACCAAGTTCTAGTATTATGGTACATACAATCCTAAAGGAAGGTTCTATGAGTCATTACATGAGAGGGTTAAGATGGTTTGAAGGGAACCCATCACACTAGAGATGCAATAGACCTAACCATATGTGAGACAAGGAGCCTCGCATAGGTCAAATGGTACCTGCATACTCGTTACACCTCTAAAAGGGTTAGAGGATATGTTGTGTGCTGGATGATTTCACTATTGGCAAGCAGACCTAAGGAAGGTTGCCCACTCGATGTTACTTTCTATCCTTTGTTTTCCTAGGAAGCTAGGGTTTTTGGATAAGGAGTCCGATGTAGTGATGCATGAGAGAGTTATTTCACATTTAAAGCCAAACTTGGTATTTTACCAAAAGTAATCCACTTTATCTTTTATTTGAAAAAGATTTTACATCCCCAGTCGAGTTGCCAACTATGAGGCCTCACCCGAGCATCGGTCCGATCTGTCGAGGAATCGAAATACTCATCGGGAGAAACTCCATGATTGAAACTCGCTGTGAGTTCAGAAAATTGATTTTTATATTTTGAAAGTTGAAAAATGAGTTGCCACTTCAATTTACTTATTTTAATTAGGAAAATTAAAGAAAACCCAAATTGATTGACTCCAAAAATGATTTGATTTTGTCCCAATGGAAAATGCACCAATATGTGAGTGACCAAAGAGGGCTCGGGGATCAGATTTTGGTAATTACACAATTGAGAAAAATGTATTTTTCTTTAGTTCGGCTAAAATTGCAAAATAACTCTTAAAAAGGAATTTTCGGTATGCATGAATAGGAATATAATGATGAATGAAACAGATATATATGATGAGATGGAATGGCAATTGTAGACAAATAAGCAAAATAGATCTTACTTAATTATTACAAGATCAAAACAATTGAAATAAAAAGGATCTTTCCTTTAGCCCTTATGGGTACTAGGAAAAGCACACATTCCTCAACTAAGCTAATACAAGATCAAAAATAAAAGATTAATATAAATAAATCAAAATAAAAGGGAAAAAATATTAACAAAAAGATTTTGGAGTTGATGCCTTTTAGAATGGCAGCCTGCTTATCCCATCGAATAGGAATCAAACCCCACGCAGTTCTTCCTTCTTGCGAAGGAGGGGTCCTGAAAAAAGTGTTGGTTTGCTTATTAATTTAATTCTGATTCTTAAATTAATAAATTTTAAATCTTTTCTATTTTAAACCTAAATATAATTCTAGATTTGAGTTTAGAATTTTGAGAATGGAAAAGGGATTATACCTTTGCTTTCCTTGATTTTCGGACGAATGGAATAAGCCTTACTCTGGATCTCAACTCCACCTTGGATTCGAATGACTTGGAATCTAAATCTTAACAACAAAAGATTAGCGAAATAACGTGATGAATGTAAATCAAAATTGAAATTGAAATAACAACTCTTTTGAATGTAAATCAAAAGGAACTTAAAAGCAACAAATATATCAATATCAGAGAGAATTTTTGCCTTTTAATGTGTATCAAATGAACCTGAATGAGGCCCTATTTATAGAGCTACTGACGAGGGCGCCGACGGTACGGACAGTGGCATCGGCATGTCACCGATGGCACCAGTGACATGCCGGGTGTGCAGGTGTGAACCCTCAAATTTGAACCCTTATAATCCGGCTATAGCTTGATACCTACTAAGAATAGTGCGCTATGCATATGGCAATCCTGCTAGCCAGTTACCAGGTAAGGGTCAAGGGGGTAGCACCCCTTTGAAAAATAAATTTTATGAATCTTTCACCTCCAGTCGACTGCTTTTTAGTCATGAACTCATAGAATCAAACCGGGCTCAAATCAAAATTGAAACATATTAGAAATGGACATAGGTTGAACTAGCCGGTTGGTGTGCACCAGGCATGCCGCCTAATAGGTAGCATGAAATGCGTGCCAACGGTATAGGTGGCACACTGGCCTTGCAGCCCGGATGTCCGGTAACTCACCAGTGCTGCCCATGCCACTGGTGAGCGTTCAATACTGCCATTGGTGCCGCCGGCACCCCCTTTACCAACTCTATAAATAGAGCCTCTTTCCAACTCATTTGGGGGGATTCCAGGGCAAAACTCTCCTATATTGCTCTCCTTATTATGCTTAAGTTATGCTTGAAATTTGATGCAAAAGCTGTTGTTTCAATTTCTTTTTAACTTACATTCATTATGCTATTTTGCTAACCTTTTGCTGTTAAGGTTCAAATTTAGGGTTTCAAATCCAAAGTAGAGCTTAGATCCAAAGTTAAACTTGCCCCGTTCATTCGAAAATCAAGGAAAGCAAAGGTATAATTCCTTCGTCCATTTTCAAAATTCTAAACTCAGATCTAGAATTCTCTTTAGGTCTAAAATAGAAAAGATCTAAAATTTATTAATTTAATAATCAGAATTAAATTAATAAACAAACCAACACTTTTTTCCAAAACTCCTCCTTCGCAAAAAGGAAGAACTGCGTGGGCTTTGATTCTTACTCAATAGGATACACAGGCTGCCATTCTCAAAAGGCATCAACTCCAAAATCTTTTTATTAACATTTTTTCCCTTTTACTTTGATTTATTTATATTAATCATTTATTTTCTGTTTTTGTAATAATACCCATAAGGGCTAGAGGAAAGATCCTCTTTATTTCAATCGTTTTGATCTTGTAATAATTAAGTAGAATTTATTTTCCTTATTTATCTATAATTGTCATTTCTTCTTATCATATATATCTGTTTCATGCGTCATTATATTCATGTTCATACATACACGAAAATTCCTTTTTAAGAGTTATTTTGCAATTTTAGTCAAACTAAAGAAAATCATATTTTCTTAATCGTGTAATTACCAAAACCTGATCCCCAAGCCCTCTTTGGTCATTCGTGGATTAGTGCATTTTCCATTGGGACAAAATCAAAACATTTTTAAAGTCAATCAATTTGGGTTTTCTTTAATTTTCCTAATTAAAACAAGTAAATTAAAGTGGCGACTCCCTTTCATAATAATAAATCACACAAATCAATTTTCTAAACTCATAGCGAGTTACAATCGTGGAGTTTCTCCCAATGAGCATTTCGATTCCTCAGTTGATCGGACCGAAGCTTGGGCTTCACACCAAGTAGCACATTGAGTGTGCTGCCCTATAGCCAGCATAAATTTTGTGCCACCCAGAGTAGCAGCATGCCTCTTGCGCGCCGGCCAGCTAGTTCAACCTGTTTCCTGCTTTTTCATCCGTTTCGGGTCCATTTCAGTTCCGATTCGAGCTTGATTTGATCCTATGTGTTCATAACTGAAAGACGGTCAACTAGAGGTGTAATTTTGATGGTTAACATCATGCTATCCTATTCCATAACTACCCCATGCACACATAACATTCACATATACTTGAAATTGCACTTAGAAGTGCACTTATCACTTGCACATAACATATTGACTTTTAAAGTCTTGCACATTTAGCCTTCTTAGGCTCACATGAAATCACATTATAAATCATACTATGACTTCTCTAAAGTCAAAAACAATATCATGATCTTAATATCAATTCAATTTAACATTCAACTTAGTACACTTAACACTTTCCATATGTATCAACTTAACAATTAACCTTAAAGAGTCATGCTTATCTCTTTTGACCAAATCATGCAATCAATATTATAGTCAATTTAAGATCATTAATTTGCTATTAACTCATCATAAAACCTATTTTTCATGTTACTTAATCATGTTCACATATTGATCACAACATATAAGTAGGGTTAGGAAACCCTAGGTAGGCCAAACCTCTCTAAACTTTGTCTAGAGTTAATCATTCAACCAACATGCAATTTAATCATTTATCATTCATGTATACATTTCAATAATCATTAAAACATATCATACAAAAATTATAGACATTGGGATCAAATTCCCAATTTTGGCCGAATGCACCTGTCAAGGAAAAACATGAATTTTCTTACTTTTTGCACTTTTTGTTCATTATAGTAATATGCAAAAACATGATTCTAACCAATATTTTTCATGCAAACATGACAAAAATCATTTTTTAATGCATATATATAGGAATTGGCACCTTCTTGAATTTTATACATACGAAAATTCCAACTTTTAAGTTTTAAGATGAAAACCATGAATTTTTCTTGTTTTTGGCACTTTCCAACCATTATAGTAATATACAGAAATATGATTTAAATCAATATTTTTCATCTAAACACAACAAAAATTTACTTAAAACACATTCACACACAAATTGGCGACCCCCTTGAAAAATTGCATGAAAATTCTAATTGAGTTTTAGGGTTCACCTTTGGAGGATTCGCGAAGAAAGGGTTGTGTTTTCGATTGAAAATCAGTTTCTCCTACAAATAATTCACCTAACCCAAACTATATAGTAATAAACTAGTAAATATATAGCCCTAAATAGATTTTTCATGATTAGTTTCTTAAAAATCAAATAGTAAATTGAAAGGAAGGAAAAACTTACGAAAACAATCACAAAATCGCAAGTTTTGAAGGCACCTTGTGAATTTCAATTGAGAGAATATTTTTGAGAGAATTTTTCTATAAAAATTTTGGAGAATAATAGAATGGTAGCTACTACAATAAAGATGGCTGAATTTTTTATTTTTATTTTAGGGTTTTTGGCAAAATTACAAGTTTGCCGTTAATGAGCTAAGTTATTATATATGGTGATCAAGCATACATAAAACAATGTAAGATTCAATTGAAATTAAATCACTCATGCATATTAAGAATGTAGTTGATAAAATTAATTCATCATTGCAATTCTAATAAGTAGGAATTCAACCAAAATACATAGTGTCAAAAACTAAATGACATTAAGAGAACATTTCAAGTATCAAGTAACTGATTCTAAGAAAAGGGAGAGGAAACTTTTTGATGAATTCTTTAATGCTCTTCAGGAAATTACTTGATATTGAGTAGCCTTCTTAAATATCTTTCTTGAACTCTTAAAAATATCTTTTACTTGATGCTTTAAAATAAAATTAAAATGACACTAAGTATTTCAAACAAAAACTAAGTATTCTCCATTTAAAATCATAGTTAAATTTAAATATTTATAGATTCCTAAGTGTCCCAAGTCATGGCTCTTCCAAATGGATGTAATTGTGAAAAGGCATGTTGAAGAGGTATGGTAACTACTCAGCACCAATGGGCACGACTCGACACCATCCTTCTCTGTCATGAGTTGGCACCAATGGGCATGACTCATAATAGCCTCAGCCCTTTCTCCTTTTACTTTTGGTTGCCACTTTGCTTACTTCATTGCCCCATCTCGATTCCTTGCACCCAATTATCCTTAAAATCATAGTTTTAAACTTATGATGACCTATAAAACTTAAAAACAAGATCAAACATACCAAATTCTATAAATAATAAGTAAAAACAACACATGTAACACACAAACTATGTAAATAAAGCCCTAAATATTTATGATATTTTGCATCAGATTAGAAAATGATCACAAAATCATAAGGTTTGAAGGCACCTTGTGAATTTTGGTTGAGAGAATATTTTTTAGAGAATTTTTCTATAAAAATTCTGAAGAATAACTGAATGGTGGTTGCCGCTGGCCGAAAATTAGGTTAATATATGTAGGATTTTGGCAAAATTACAAGTTTACCATTAATGAATTAGGTTGGGAGTGTTTTGGTGTATTGGGCCTTGGTGAGTTGGGCCCTTTAATTTTATTTATGGGATGATTATAGGTAATTAAAAATAAAATATTTTTATTATTATTTTCATTGAAATCCCCCTAAAAATATTTATTGAAAAATACTCATAAAATTTATTTTATGCTTAAAAATTGCTTTGTGGATGAAAATTCACTTTATATACAATAAATCATTTTATGCAAATGCACTTCACATAAATTAATTATTTCACATTAATAATTGATATTATGCATATTATAACTAATCTAACATGCCACATACTCATCAATCACGTAACACTTAGTCATAATAGTTCTAAATTCAAGTAATTGTCATGGAAACTCCTAGGGTGGGTATGGGTTGTTACACTAGGGAAGTGATGCTTACATCTATTGATGAGGATCAATCACCTAATGATCCACTTGGTTCTTATAATGAATTAGACACTGAAGAGGTTGAAACAGAAGATGAAGCACCAGTAGACTTAGAAACAAAAGGGGAAGCATAATTTGATGAAGAGTTGGATGATGTTAAAGATAGTGATTCAAATGCATAAGATCTTTTAATAATTTGTTTATCTAATGACATGTTGTAAGTCTATTATTGTAATAATGTAAAATGTTTTGTTTTAACTCTATTATTATGATAATATAAAATATTTTGTTTTACTTGTATACAATTCTCTTGCTTATGTGTGAGTATATAAATATATAATAGGCAAAATACTCTTTTTTTTATTCATTTAATTTCATATGATTTAGGCATGCATAGAGGTCCTAGGAGAGGTAATATCCTTATTAAGGGTCATGGCAAAGGTACTGCACCCAATAAGGGACATGGTAGAGGTACTATAGATCCAAGTCCATTGCATCCTCAACTTTAGTCTTTTACTCCACCAGTACTTCCCCCTGTTGATGCTCCTCTAAGTTCGTCAGCACTTCCTTTTAGTTCAGCAGCACTTCCTTCTATTAGGCCTCCTTGAACATCTAATCCTGATGTTCCTTCAGGTTTTCTGGTAGCACATCTTTCATCATCATCATTATGTATTCCTAATCCTGATGAGAGAACTAGTGAGGCTGCACCCATTCCTATATGAAGTAGTACTGCATCAGTATCAACTTTTGAGGCTAGTAAAAGCTCTTCGCATGGTGCTTTCACTTCTGCACCTATTTAGACTTATGAGAGGAGGCATGATGGAAAGATCATTGTCACTATTTTAAATTCAAATAAGTATAATTTTGTTTATAATATTTTAATAAAAATTTCATAAATTTAATATTTGACTAATATTATATATTAATTATTTATAATTTATGTATTATAGCTTGTTTCCATCTAGCGAGTGTGCGAAGATGATCACTAAGATCTTTAAGGAAAAGATCTATCCAAAAGGCTATTCTTGGAAATAAGTGCCAAAGCAATTTCAGGATTATTACTGGGAAGAATTTAAGGTAATTAATGTAAATGTTAAATGTTTCAATTATAATTTGATTATTTCTTTGAATTTTACCTCTAATTTGATTATTTGGCCATAGAAATTTTATTATTTGATAGAATTTTAACAGTAATTTAATAATCAATTACTAATGATTATTATGATAGACTTGTGTCATGGCGGAAGGGATTATTACTTGGAGGCCTGGGTTAGGCAATTTATATGATAATGTATTATGTTGATGATATTGAAGTGTTTGGGCAATAATTATATTGTTTTTCTAACTGTTAACAGGAGGATAATTCCAGTATATAGGGAATGTTTTGCTAAAATTTCTATAGATTTTTAACATTTTTATATGTAATTATGTTGGATTTTGTGTTAATTGATCTAATTATCTTATATATATTTATTTAAATTAAACATTAGCAAATCACTATAAATTTTAATTCTATTTATTAATACGAGAAATTTCATTTATATATAAGAGGTTTTTGTCAAACTTTATATATATATATATATATATATATATATATATATATATATATATATATATATATATATATATATATGTTTATTGTCAATTTTAACACTTTCTTATAGAAACACTTTATTTGGGACCAGGCAATTGATTCAAATGTAAAAAATGCTTGGAAGAAGAAGTGCATTGCGATATTCTGATATGGTTAGTAATGTAAAGAGGTCTAGTAAAAAGCCCAAATTTCTTAGAGAGGATGTCTATAAGAAGTGGTGCGAGCAATGAAAGAAAGATCACAGGATAATAAAGTCCGCTACAGCATCTAAGAATCGCTATTCTAAATTAAGGGGTGAGGGTAGTGGGCCATCCTATCATACAAGATGGTCGATCTCCCATGAGGAGCATCCCCATAGATTGGTTAGTATAAATTCTAATTTACTATATATTTAAAAATTTTGTACATGTCCCTATTTGTGAAAAATATAAAATTTAAATACTTTGTAATGTTTCAAAGGCTTTTAAATTGGGACGAGATCCACTGCCAATAGAGATTTTCATCTATACTCATGCCAGGAAGGCCGATGGAAGTTTTGTTGATTGTCGCTCAAAGGCAGTCCATGTAAGACTAAAATTTTATTTATTAGTTTAATTCATTTGTAGAATTTTTTTACATAACTAAAATTTTTTCTAATGATGGAAATAATTCAAAATTTTTAAAACTTTATAATTTATTTTATTATAATATTTTAGCTTGTAATTTAAAAAAATAATAAAAATTATGTGCAACTTTTTTCATATAACTAAAATTTGTTAATTGAATTATTTGATAGGATGAGATTGTGAGATTGCGCAGAGAGATGTCTCAGCCAACTCTAAGATCCAATCAACCACCTATTACTGATGAGTTGGAGCTATACTTGAGAGCAATTGGAGGGGAGAACAAGAAGAAGAGGATTTATAGAGTTGATTCTTGTGCATCGTCATATTATGGACATTCAGGTGGTAGCTCATCTTTTGCTACTTACCTACCATTTGCCCCTCCTTCTCCTACCCAGCCAAGTGATGAACGAGATATGATTTGATTAATTTCAAGTACAGGAGTTCAAGAAGTAATTCAACAACAGTTACAAAGGGTGATGTCAGAGAGAGAACGAGAGCTGACAGAATGCCTTCATCGCCTTAAGAGTTTTATGATTACAAAAGGCCTGGATCTTGTTTCACCTATCCATAATGACCCTGTGAGTAATGATGATACTGCTGCTAATAATACTACTACTAATAACCATGCATCTGATGATCCATCTCCTGTTGATGAGCAACATGATTAGAAGGATGATTTAGGACCCATTATTAGTATTTTCCTGCTTATATTATTACTCTTTTATGATTTATAATTTATGGCTATTACTTTTTTATGATTTATAACTTATGTTAGTATTTTATTACTAATCACATTTTTAATATTCATATTAATATTGTCAACATTGCTGAAACATATTAATATATGTAACAACCCACATCTGCCCTAGGAGTTTTAGTAACAAATTATTTGAATTTACAGTTATTGTGACAAATTGTGTGACCATATGAAAATTCATGTGTGACATGATTTATGAGTTTGGGGCAAGTTAAATTAATTTTAATATACCTAATATGAATTATTATTGTAAAATAAATGGTTTAAATAAAATGCATTAGCATGAAATAATTTATGTTTCATAAAATGAATTTTCATGCAAAAAAATGATTTTTAAGCATAAATTAATTTTATGAGTATTTTTAAAATATTTTTTAATAAATGTTTTGGAGGAAATTTTAATGAAAATATTAAGAAAAACATTTTATTTTTAATTACTTATAAGCAACCCCAAAATTAATTAAAAAGCCCAAATACCTAAAAGCCCACTACACTAAAACACTCTTAACCTAGCTCATTAAGGGTAATCTTAGAAATTGTCCAAAACCCTATATATAAATACCTAAAATTTGCCCAGCCCTTCATTCCAGCAGTCATCACTCTCTCATTTGATTATTCTGGTAAAAAATTCTCCCAAAATCATTCTCCCTACCAAAATTCACAAAATAACTTTAACTTTGTGATTTCTTGATCATATTCGTAAGTTTTTCTTTCCTTTCAATTTCTTATCTGATTTGTATGAAATAAATTATAAGAAAATTATTTGAACTGAATGTTTACTAATTTTTACAGATAAATTCAGCCTAGGTGATTTCTTGAGAGAAAAATTAAATTTTCTATCGAAAACACCAACCTCTCTACGGGATTTTTCCAAAGCTCAATCGTACAACTCAAAATTGAAATTTTCATGCATAAACATTACCAAGAGGGAGTGATTTTTACATGCTTCTATTATAAACTAATTTTTGATGTGTTTAGATGAAAAATATTGGATTAAATCATATTACTATATATTACTATAATGACCAAAAAGTTTTCAAAAGAACTAGGAAATTTAAGGTTTTCGTTCTAGAACTTGAAAGTTGGACAAATCTATGGTTATATATACATGTGGCTATTGATTTGTGTATGATGGAGTTCTAAACAGATGTTTGTTTTATTTGGATGAAAAATAATGATTTAAATTGTCACATCCCAACCTTAAGATATGACGGTCCTAGAACATGGGGAGACATAAGGTCACCCATGCCCGTAGAACCCATTTACACATAAACAAATCATGCCTAGGATCTTACCAAATCTCTTATAATAACTCATTTAAAACATTTAGATGAATATCTTTAATTGCGAAAGTCTATAATTAAATATTACACATAAAATCCACATGGAAAATAATATATCTCAAATGAATGTCAATCAATATTCCTGGAGCATCTAATGACAAGACTTCATAAATTAGTATTATTGATAACTTGGACAAGGAATTCCCCAAGCGAAGTAAAATGCTTGAGCAATCACCATGCCTCCTCACATTTGCTCACCTAGAACCATACAAGGAAAAAGGGGTGAGATAGATGATCTCAATAAGTAAACGATAAGATACATACATATCACATATTTGAAAAGGAAACACATAACTTATACATATAGTTCATGATTTATAATTCATGAATTAGGTTGCAGTTTAGCAAGGGTTTAATTTCGGCAAGTTTGCAGAAATCACACTTATAACTTATAAAGAGTGAAGGCTATTGCTCTATCACTCGAACTTATAAAGGAGAGGTGGCCTTATACCAAATTCCAACTCCTATCACTTATAAGGCATGAAGTTGATCAGGCTCCATGGCTAGAATCGGCCCTTTTAGCTGAGATGGATACACAACCCCTATCCATTGGGTTAAGACTGTGTGCACAAGTTCCGATGATTACCCACATCGACACGAGGATTTTGCATAGAGGGTTAAAGGTACCATAGCTAGAGCTAATGGTAATCACAAATAACAATATCACATAAGGCAATAATAACATGTATTCCAATAACAATAGTGGTTTAACTTTTGAATAAAAGATACAATGATAGTGTAGTTCCAGAAAGAATATAAGTTAGGGTGTTAATCACAAGAATTTCTCATTAGATAAACAAAATAGTTTTGGACCAAATATCCTTTAGCAACCCAAGCTTCTCAAAGAAATCATGTAATAATATTTTAGAATATAAGAACTTGGGCTTTAAAGATCACAAAGGCTAACATAGTAAAATATCACATTCTTATAACACAACACAATGTTGTTTGACACTTATAACATGAACATGACGTCTACTCACACTTGTAGAATGAATACGATATTTACTCACCTTGGGGTTCCTTTGCTCCTAGCAAACGTAGTCCCTTTGCCCTTTTAAAGCTCCTCAAACTCTAACATAATATTTGATTTACCACTTAGTATTTATTTACTCATGATGCTCCTATCCTATAACTACCCATGCACATATAGCATACACATACACTTAGAGTCCACGTAAAGGTGTACTCGTCACTTGCACATAATACGTTGACTTTAAAAGTCTTGCACACTTAGTCCTTATAGGCTCACAGGATAACACATTACAATCATGTCAACACCTTTCTAAGGTCATCACAATATTATTACCTCAATATCATTTCACTTTAACAATCGTCTTAATACACTTTACACTTCCATACATGTCAACTTAACAATTAACCTTTCAAATGTCATGCTTAACTCTTATGATCCTTTTTATTCAATTGTCACTTCATCAACTCAAAACCATGTATTTATAATCAAGTCATCATAACATCTAGTTCCATATTTCCCAATCATATTTGTATTCTAATCACAATATAAGGTTAAGATACCTTAAGTATACCTTAAGTACACCAAAATGCATTTAAGCTTATCTAGGATCATACCTTCAACTAACATGCAATTTTATCATTTATTATACATACATACATGTCAATAATCATCAAAACATATCACATAAAAATTATAAACATTGGGACAAAAATATTCATATAGGCCGAATGCATCACCAAAGTAAAAACTAAATTCTTTTTTTTTTTTTTTTTGCACTTTCCATCTATTTCAGAAATATGTAAAAATATGGTTTGAGCCAAGATTTTTCATGCAAATACAACAAAAATTATCCTAGAACTTTAATCCATATGAATCGGCCACACTTGGTGTTGTTTATACATAAAAATTTAACTTTTGAATTATAGAGCACAAAACTAAGAGTTTTCTTGTTTTTGATATTTTCCGGTCATTTCATAAATATGTAAATAGGTTATTTAATCCATTATTTTTCTTTTAATCTTAGCAAATCTCAGTTTAGAACACATCCATACATGATTCAGCAGCCATATATAGTATTTATATAAAAAAAATTCCAAGTTTTAAGGCTTAGGTGAAAATCATGAGTTTTCGCACTTTCCGCACTTTTCGTTCATTACAATAATATATAAACACATGATTTAAATTATCATTTTTCATCTAAACAAAACAAATATCAGTTTAGAATCCATCCATACACAAATCAGTAGCCACATGTTCAAGTAATCATAGAATTTTCCAACTTCTAAGTTCTAGAAAAAAACCTTAAATTCTTTTGTTTTTCGAAACTTTTCGGTCGTCATAGAAATATGGAAAAATATTATTTAATCCAATATTTTTCATCAAAACAAATCAAAAATTAGTTTAGAAAACAACAATGCATAAATTGCCCCCTCTAGTGATGTTTATGCATAAAAATTGTGATTTTAAGTTATAGAATTCACCTTTAGAGAAATCTCGCGGAAAGATTTGTGTTTTCGGTAGAAAATAGATTTTCTCTTCCAAAAACTCACCCAAATAGAATTTAATTTGTAAAAATCAGTAATTAGCTAGTTCAAAAAAAATTTTCCATAATTTATTTTATGGAAATCAGTTTAGAAGTTGAAAGAGAAGAAAAATTTACGATTACAGTCAAGAAATCGCAAAACGGAAAGGTGTTTTCTTAATTTAGGTAAAGAGGAATATTTTAAGAGGATTTTTTTGCAAAGATACAGAAAAATTAAGGGGATGGCTGCTGGAACTCTATTTAGGCTGAAATTTAGGATATATACTAGGGTTTGGGTGAAATTTCCACTAATACCCTTAATGAACTAGGTTAGGAGGATTTTAGTGTAGTGGGCTTTTAGGTATTTGGGCTTTTTAATTAATTTAGGGCTGATTATAGGTAATTAAAAATAAAATATTTTTCTTATTATTTTCATTAAAATTTCCCCCAAAATATTTATTTAAAAATATTTTAAAAATACTCATAAAATTATTTTATGCTTAAAAATCGCTTTTTTACATGAAAATTTATTTTATGAAAAAAAAATTATTTCATGCTAATGCATTTTTATTCAAATCATTTATTTCACAATAATAATTTATATTAGGCATATTAAAATTAATTTAACATGCCCCAAACTCATAAATCACGTCACACATGAATTTTCATATAGTCACACAATTTGTCACAATAAGACTAAATTCTAATAATTTGTCACTAAAACTCCTAAGGTAGATGTGGGTTCTTACATTCTCCCACCCTTGAAAGATATTCATCCTCGAATTTCCAAATCTAATAGCACAACACAGTTTACTTAACTTCTTTGCCACGCTTCTGCTGCGCCACTCAAACCCAATATCTAACTACAATTAACTTATCAAACACAGTAAGGCACATACTCACAATCTATTAAAAGGAATCACATTGATAAACTTCCAGTTTAAGCTACACCTATGTTAATCTCTTGTTCAAACAAATCTTAAAACTAATCCTTAGTAATTTGTATCCCTTAACCTTGAACAAAAGCAATAGAACGTTTAATTTCACCTTTAATCACATATAATCCCAAGCATTTCATTTCCTTATATCTTTAGTAATGTTAACATATATAATAACACCTTACTCATTACTTCCATTCATTATTTATCATATTAGTCCTATAAGAGTCCAACAAATAACTCCAAATTTATAACTCCAACTAATATTTGATAATTCTCTTTCCATATTAATAATTATTACTTAATCTATTATATCCTTAATAAATATCTTCGTGTTTAGTACCTTGCTAACATTACGATTTCTACACTGCCATTATTCATCAATTAAAACGTATTTAAACTTAACAAATATTCCTATATATATCATATTCTAAACAAACTTGAATTCTTTTAATTTACAATCCCAAATAAACTTCTCATAACTATTTTAGACTTACTCCATAATATATACATCATTATTATGACCTAATTACCTAATGCCTCGTAATTTTCATACCTTTAGCTCGTAATATCATCTCACTTTAGGTTTCCACTTGCATTTTGAAATACTTCACATTCCTAATCATTTAACTTATCCATATTAAAATAATAAACCTTCTAATACCATTGCTATTCAATAAAATCTTTATGCAACTCTCATATCTTTCCAAATCCATGCCATTCTAGATTATCTCAATAAAAATTCTTCTTGTACTAAAGATTACTACTAAATTTTCCAATAACCTCAATTGAACATTATTGCATCTAATGCCTCAGACCATTTCTCATCTAGAGGACTCCAATCCCTTTCAGGTATGTTCAAAACTATTTAAACTTTCAAAACTGCATAGGATCATTTATAAGAACCTAAACATTTTCATCCTTACATGTGACATGCAACCTTAATGCAATGCTTGATGCAGTTCATGATGTATGATTTCGTAAAGCAAAACTCAATGCATAGAGACAGACACACTAGACGCAAGTACATAATTAAATCAAATCTAGAGCATTTTATCTTAAAATCGTGTTATACCCTCATAGATCAAGTCCTTATGGATCCTCAAATTTATAATTCGTATGGCCTTAACATCTATCATCTTATAAAAGTTCAAATCCTTATACTCTAATTGCACCCTATATACTCAAAGGAATCTCATCACCAAAGAATCTCTACTAGCATCATACTTATCCTTTTATCAACATTACAAATATGATAATACTTATACTTTTATATCTCCCCCTCTTAAAAGAAATTCATCCTCCAATTTCAATACTTACTCACATATTCTCAAAAAAGTAGAGATGCTTCTACCGCATCCCTTCCTCGACTTCGTAAGTATACTCATCCATTCCATGATTACGCTAGTAAACCTTAAATCATAAATATCTCTTTGATATACCAATATCTCCCATCCTTAGTTCAAAATTTTAATTGCTTTCCTCTATAGTCAATACAAGAAGTTATTGTCCATTAATATCTACCTCACAATCCTTAAACAATACCTTACTTCCATCATTTCTCCCCAAAAGGTCAACACTACTAAGGGTTCATTAATTTATTCCTTATCTCTGCCGAGACTCCTAGCAAAATATGGAGACACAAACGAATTTGTAGCACTAGAACCAATCAAGCATCTTGTACTATAACTGTAAATGGGAATAATACCTTTTTCTTTTTAAATCACACTAGATAAAAATTCCTCCTCTGACTATACCTGATATCTATATAAGTGATAGAGAACTTCCTACCTATCTTGCTATTCTAGTCTATATGATAGTATCTAAACCCCAAATTCCTTAATATACTTCATTTACTTCATAACATATACTTATGTATATATAATGTAACTGATTTATTTCATTCTCTTACTAATTATTACTAACTATCATTTCTCTTGCTATGATATCCATCACAATTATCATTTAATAACTCCATATATTTCATATATCAAACCATAGTAACATGTAAGCATTTCATACCTCATAACATTATACCTATCGATCTTTAATCTTAGTTGGATCAAAACTTAGTCCACTTCTCTTCCTAATCCATTTAACTCCAATATCAAAATGCCATACTTAGCATGTCTTCAACTTTAGCACCCATCATATAATATCACATCATAGGACATATATCGCCTAGCATATATCACATATCATGGCATGTATCAAGTATCCTAGTCATGTAACACATAAGTTATGGCATAATGGGCTCCTTTATCACCTAAAGTCAATCATTTCATAGAATCAATGCATACTAAGTCACTAAGCAATCAAATAATATTATTCATATCATATAAGTCCTATGCCCCTAAGCTAACTGTTACCATTTACTAATGGAAATCTCAATTATGTCTCTTATTCTTGGCTCCTTACCCTTGAGGTTGCGATGGTCCAGGTGATGGAGGTGTCGAGGTTGCATTTCCTAAAATTCCCTTTTGGGTGCAGTCCTTGTAGAAGTGCCCCATTTGACCACATCTGAGACATGCACCAGAGGCTTTCTAGCAAATTCTAGAATGTTTCTTGCCACAATTGCCATAGGCATGAAGTTGCTTTAATTAACCATTGTTCTTTTTAGGTGTTGGAGTTTTAAGTGAGGATTCCTTTCTTGAACCTCCTCCTCCCCCTCTATACTGGCCTCTATGACCCTTGCCTCTATGCCTACTCTTTTGTTCATGTTCAACATACTCAGCTCTCTCAGCCTTGTGTCGCTTCTCCACGTCCCTTGTCAAAGCATACATTAGGGACCTAAGACATCGACTTTCTTCCATTAGTTTTGAATAGTCTTTCTCAAACCTCTGCATCTTACTCTGAATCCATTTATAACCTAGACACTCCATAGGGTCTTCCTCGTCAAGAGCCCTTTCTTTCTTTAGGTGGATCACAGGTATAGCCCTCTCGAACATTTTCGGCCAAGTCCTCTTATAGGTCACACGGGGTGCTTTGGGTCGGGGTCCTCGAGCAGGTGTAATCTTCTTGGTCATCTGTCAGCAAAATCATAAGGCAAGCAAACAATAACAAGGATTACTAAAATCAATGAGGATTTCGCGAAACTATGCTAGTGATAGACTGCAAGTGACAAGATAGGAAAATTCCTATGCTCCAGGATTATACTTAAGCAACTCATATAGAAGAAGCCAAAACTAGACTTAAAAAAAAAAAAAAAAAAAACTACAACTCTAATACCACCTTTGTCACATCCCAACCTTAGAGATTTGACGGTCCTAGAACATGGGGAGACATAAGGTCACCCACGCTCGTAGAACCCATTTACACAGAAACAAATCATGCTAAGGATCTTACCAAATCTCTTACAATAACTCATTTAAAACATTTAGATGAATATCTTTAATTGTAGAAGTCTATAATTAAACATTACACATAAAATCCATAATGAAAATAATATATCTCAAATGAATGTCAATCAATATTCTTGGAGCATCTAATGACAAGACTTCATAGATTAGAATTATTGATAACTTGGACAAGGAATTCCCCAAGTGAAGTAGAATGCTTGAGCCATCACCTTACCTCTTCACATTTGCTCACCTGGAACCACCCAAGGAAAAAGGGGTGAGATAGAGGATCTCAATGAGTAAATGATAAGATACATACGTATCACATATTTGAAAAGGAAACACATAACTTATACATATAGTTCATGATTTATAATTCATGAATCAGGTTGCAGTTTAGTAAGGGTTCAATTTTGGCAAGTTTGCAGAAATCACACTTATAACTTATAAAGAGTGAAGGCTATTGCTTTATCACTCGAACTTATAAAGGAGAGGTGGCCTTATACCAAATTCCAACTCCTATCACTTATAAGGCATGAAGCTGATAACGCTCCACGGCTAAAACTGCCCTCTTTAGCTGAGGTGGATACACAACCCCTATCCATTGGGTTAAGACCGTGTGCATAGGTTTCAATGATTACCCGCATCGGCAGGAGGATTCTGCATAAAGGGTTAAAGGTACCATAGCTAGAGCTAATGCTAATCACAAATAACAATATCACATAAGGTAATAATAACATGTATTCCAATAATAATAGTGGTTTAGCTTTTGAACAAAAGATACAATGATAGTGTAGTTCCAAAAAGAATATAAGTTAGAGTGTTAATCACAAGAATTTCTCATTAGATAAACAAAATAGTTTTGAACCAAATGTTCTTTGGCAATCCAAGCTTGTCAAAGAAAGCATATAAAAATATTTTAGAATAGAAGAACTTGGGCTTCAAATATTACAAAGGCTTACATAGTAAAATATCACATTCTTATAACACAACATAATGTTGTTCACACTTATAATATGAACATGGTGTTTACTCACACTTGTAGAATGAATACGATGTTTACTCACCTTGGAGTTCCTTTGCTCCTAGCAAACGTAGTCCCTTTGCCCTTCTAAAGCTCCTCAAACTCTAACATAATATTTGATTTACCACTTGGTATTTATTTACTCATGATGCTCCTATCCTATAACTACCCATGCACATATAACATACACATACACTTAGAGTCCACATAAAGGTGTACTCGTCACTTGCACATAATATGTTAACTTTAAAAGTCTTGCACACTTAAGCCTTATAGGCTCACATAAGAACACATTACAATCATGTGAATACCCTTCTTAGGTCATCACAATATTATTACCTCAATATCATTTCACTTTAACAATCATCTTAATACACTTTACACTTCCATACATGTGAACTTAACAATTAACCTTTCAAGTGTCATGCTTAACTCTTATGATCCTTTTTATTCAATTGTCACTTCATCAACTCAAAACCATGTATATATAATCAAGTCATCATGACATCTAGTTCCATATTTCCCAATCATATTTGTATTCTAATCACAATATAAGGTTAAGATACCTTAGGTATACCTTAAGTATACCAAAATGCATTTAAGCTTATCTAGGGTCATACCTTCAACAAACATGCAATTTTATCATTTATTATACATACATACATGTCAATAATCATCAAAACACATCACATAAAAATTATAAACATTGGAACAAAAATATTCATATAGGCCGAATGCATCACCAAAGTAAAAACTAAATTCTTTTTCTTTTTGCACTTTCCATCTATTTCAAAAATATGTAAAAACATGGTTTGAACTAATATTTTTCATGTAAATACAACAAAAATCATCTTAGAATTTTAATTCATATGAATCTGTCACACTTGGTGTTATTTATACATAAAAATTCAACTTTTGAATTATAGAGCACAAAACTATGAGTTTTCTTATTTTTGGTATTTTCCAGTCATTTCATAAATATGTAAACAGGTTATTTAATCCATTGTTTTTCATTCAATCTCAGAAAATATCAGTTTAGAACACATCCATACATGATTTGGTAGCCATAGATAGTATTTATATAAAAAAAATTCTAAGTTTTAAGGCTTAGGTGAAAATCATGAGTTTTTGCGCTTTCCGCACTTTTCGTTCATTACAATAATATATAAACACATGATTTAAATCATCATTTTTCATCTAAACAAAACAAATATCAGTTTAGAATCCATTCATACACAAATCAGCAGCCACATGTTCAAGAAATCATAGAATTTTCCAACTTCTAAGTTCTAGCACAAAAACCTTGAATTCTTTTGTTTTTCGAAACTTTCTAGTCATCACAAAAATATGCATAAATATTATTTAATCCAATATTTTTCATCAAAACAAATCAGAAATCAGTTTAGAAAACAACAATGCATAAATTGCCTACCTCTAGTGATGTTGATGCATAAAAATTGTGATTTTAAGTTATAGAATTCACCTTTGGAGAAATTTTGGGGAAAGATTTGTGTTTTCGGTAAAAAAAAGATTTTCTCTCCCAAAAACTCACCCAAATAGAATTTAATTTGTAAAAATCAGTAATTAACCAGTTCAAAATAATTTTCTCATAATTTATTTTATAGAAATCAATTTAGAAATCGAAAGAGAAGAAAAACTTATGATTACGGTCAAGAAATCGCAAAACAGAAAGGTGTTTTCTTAATTTTGGTAGAGAGGAATATTATGAGAGGATTTTTCTGCCAAGATACAGAAAAATTAAGGTGATGGCTGCTGGAACTCTATTCTGGCTGAAATTTAGGATATATACTAGGGTTTGGGTGAAATTTCCACTAATATCCTTAATGAATTAGGTTAGGAGGATTTTAGTGTAGTGGGCTTTTGGGTATTTGGGTTTTTTAATTAATTTAGGGCTGATTATAGGTAATTAGAAATAAAATGTTTTTCTTATTATTTTCATTAAAATTTCCCCCAAAATATTTATTTAAAAATATTTTAAAAATACTCATAAAATTATTTTATGAATAAAAATCGCCTTTTTACATGAAAATTTATTTTATGAAAAATAAATTATTTCATGCTAATGTATTTTATTCAAATCATTTATTTCATAATAATAATTTATATTAGGCATTTTAAAATTAATTTAACATGCCCCAAACTCATAAATCACGTCACACATGAATTTTCATATAGTCGCACAATTTGTCACAATAAGACTAAATTCAAATAATTTGTGCAACTCTAAGTGGATGTGAATGTTATATGTGCATGGGGTATTTATAGGATAGGATAGTATCATGATTAAATAAATACTAAGTATTGAATTAAATATTATGTTAGAGCTTAAGGAGCTTTATTGGTTCAAAAGAGCTACGTGTACTAGGAGCGAAGGAACCATAAAGTGAGTAAACACTATGTTCATGCTATAAGCATGAGTAAATTTTATGTTTCAAGTTACAAGTGCAAGCTATCATATTTTGTGAACCTTTGATATCTTAAAATTCAAGTTCTTTTCTATTTTAATGATTTCTTTGTAAGCTTGGGTTGCCAAAGGACAATTGGTCCAAAACCATTTTTGATTATCCAATGATAATACTTTTATGATTATTGCCCTAACTTACATTCTTTTTGGAACTACACTATCATTGTATCTTTTGTTCAAAAGTTAAACTGCTATTATTATTGTGATACATATTACTATTGCCTTAAATGTTATTGTTATATGTGATTACCATTAGCTCTAGCTATGGTATCTTTAACCCTTTATGCTAAAATCCTAGTACCAATGCGAGTAATCATCGGCTATGTGATTCTGATACCGATGCGAGTAATCATTAACTATGTGTTTGAGTGATTATAGCAATGGCCTTCACTCTATATGTTCAAGTGCTTATGGCAGTAGCCCTCACTCTATGTGTTATGTGTTATAAGTGTAATTTCTGCAAACCTTGTTAAATTGTAAACCTCAATTCATGGATTTTAAAACATGAACTATCTGTTATACGCTATGGGTTTCCTTTTAAAAAAAAAAAAAAGGGATATGTGTTATCATATGTGCCATATTGTTTACTCATTGAGGTCATTTATCTCACCATTTTTCTTTGTGTCGTTCCAGGTAAGCAATATAAGGAAGCAAGGTGATAGCTCAAGCATTCTACTTCGCTTAGGGGAATACCTTGTCCAAGATAATTAGTTTAGTATGTTATGAAGAGTTATCCTAAGATGCTTTGGGAATATTTATTTTTGGATTTTTATTTTGAAATATTATCTTTTGAGGTTTTAATTGGATTCGAAATATTATTTCCTTATGGATTATGTTTAAAGTATATTTTAACTATACTTCGACAACTTAAAATTTTCTAAAAAAAAAAGGGTTTATTTAAGTTAATGTAAGAGGTTTTGGTATGATCCTAAGCAGTATTTGTAGACGTATGATAAGTACTTAATTGACTACACTTTACCCTATGTTTTTAATATATTTTATCCTTAAATTGAGTTTGATTTGTTTATTTAGTGCTTTTCTATACTTCTTTTAGTTAACCCTATGCCAAATCATGCCATGAACAAAATGTGACTAAGAATGGTGAAAGATCTAAGCCAAAATGCTGACTTTTGGAAGACGATGGACAGACACCACTGAAATACCAGCTAGGATTCCACCCGTGTCGGCAGACATCACTAAAATCCTAACTGGAATTCCACCCGTGTGATAAAAACAAATTAGAAATACATCCAATAGCCTCCACGGGTAGAGGCACCACTGAAATTTCACTCATAGTTCCCTGGCATTATTGGCACAGCGGGAATCCCAGCTGTGGTACCAGTAGTGTGAAGTTAAATTCTAGCAATATAAATAAGATGAGACAGCACTTTAAAAGGAGTGGCCACATAGCAGAAAATGAAGATCTAAGGGTTCGCTAAGCCCTAGAATCATGGGAGAGGCTTGAAGGCTAGAGATATTAAGGATTTAATCGAATCAAAAACCAAGATCCAAGTGGATGTGGAAGATTGAAGAGAAGATTTTGAAGAACATCACCTAGATTTGTTTAAGATTTCTTCCTTCTTTATTTTATGCTTCTTTGTTCTTTAATTTTAATATGAACTAATTCTATTTGTAATGAACCCTAGTTTTGATTGCATAGATTGAAGGATTTAAACTTTGATCAATTCATCTTTGATTGTTTTATTTTCATGATAAATCTTATTATTCTAATCAGCAATTGCTAGCTTGTTGATTGGATATTATTTCTATATTGGATGAGTAGACATACCCTGATATAGATAGATCACTCATGGGAATAGAGAATTGATTGGGGTGGTAGAGATAGACATACAAAACTTCTTTAGATGTTAATCTATTGAACTTAATGCTGCTCCTATTTGATTATTGGTTAAGAAGAGATTCCCCTATAATACTTAGGAAGTTAGGGATTTAATCAATTGAGAAAGGTTTTTATCTAATTTAGTGAGAGTCCAATTCAATCCATTTTTTGATATGTATGAGAAATTAAGGGGATTTACATTTAGATTAGCTTTCCCTAGATTATTTCCATTAATATCATTTACTTTCTTTCTTAGGTTAATTTAATTAATTTGGCTTAGTTTAATTAATCTTCATTTTGATCAACTAGACAATAGTCAAAGTTTGCGCTAGTACTTATACACTATCCTCGTGAAGATGATACTCATACTCACTACTTTATTACTTGATAACGACTTGTGCACTTACAGTTTGTTAGTGTACGTTTCGGCGGAATACGCATCAAGTTTTGGCTCCATTGCTGGGGATAGTTTTATAATATTAGCAATATTTATAAAGATTATTGATCTAGTTTTTATTTTCGTATTTGTTTCTTTTTTTTTTTACTTGTTTTATTTGTTTTATTTGTTTTTGCAATTTTACATTTTTGTTTCTTTTGAGTTTTTTTTTTTTTTGTGTTTCAGAAAAAAAAAATTCTCCATGGCTAAATGGACCTATCATCAGTGGGGTCCTTGCCCAAATCAAGAATAGGAATATCAGGGAGATCAGTATCCCTAACACACTAATTTCTAAGCAGAATGCAGATGGGAAGCACTAATAGAGAAGCCATCCCTTGAACTTGTTTTAGAAAGATTCATGGTGTTTACGAAGAATTTGACCAAGGAAGTGGAGAGCAGCAAAAACCATACATTAGAAGCTGATTTCCTGACTCTATTTGAAGTGGACGTTACATTGGAGGATGATGAGCATGCACGAGAGGAGCAGAGGTTGGAAGAGATGTTTGTGACTTTAGTGGAAGCTATAGAGAAAAGATTTCAGAGCATAGAGACAGCTCTGGAACACCAATAAACTTCTCTTCACAATCTAGAGAATTCCGCTAGGCAAATTTTAAAACTGCTAAGTGAAAGACCTAAAGGCAATTTGCCAAGTGAAACAAAAGCCATTCGGAAGGAACAACATAAGACCACTGCCATCAATTGGTATTAGGATGATGACAAGGAAGAAGATGAGAATGGTGCAGCCAATTTAGGAATGTTGCACAAAGAACTTGATGAAGATGATCGTCTAGATGTGCAATCCCAAATTGAACAATGTGACATGGGTGAAATGGAGTCAAGTGTTGAAGAATTCTCTTCCGATGATAGCAAGTTGTGTGAGAGCATGGAGGGGGAAGCTTTGAATGCTAAGAACTATATTTCCCCTATCATTCCAACCCTCCTAACAACCCACCTATAGTTCAACCACCCACCCTTAACATCACCCAAATTCCATCAATACCACAACCCACCACATACATTCTTACACCTTTGCCACCCTTCTCATAATGCTACTTTATGAGGGACTCAAGTAGTTGGCCAGTATCTATAGTCTCTAACTTTTCTTTGGAGAGGAAGATTTGTTTTGTGGAGGTGTTAAAGCAAACTATTAGTGGATTTGGGTGGAGCATCAAAGATCTACATAAGTTGGATAATGAACACATCATGCTTAATATCTTGCAACCCAATTAGAATTTTCCATGCCAAGCAAATGGGTAAAGCTCTTCAATGATGGTTCTGAACTGGCAAGCATAGGTTTGCACGTAATGGAAAACCAAAAATAATTTTTATTATTGCTACAAGAAGGCTATACAAAGGCCACAACCTTTGCATATTCTTCTTTATCTTGGTTTATGAAGGTAGACAACACAAGGGAACCTTCGAGCCATTGGTGGAAGATGAATAATGATAACGTCCACCTAATACGACATTAAAGAAGTGCTAAATGGGAGGCAACCAATTAATGGTCCATTTTAGTTTTTATTTTTATTTTCTTTTTGTTTTCTTTTATTTTTATTATACTTTGAATGGATCTTACTTTAGTTGTAGTTTGATTTTTTTTCCTCTATGCAGAAACATTGATCATGGTACACTCTCACTGGAAGGAACACCAGCAAGATTAATGTGGTACATCATTCAGGGTAGTTAATTCTCTCTTTTACTTTTTCATTTTCCTTGTTTATAACACATTGGGAACAATATGTTACTTAAGTGTGGGGGAGAGGTATTTTAGTGTGCCCTATCTTGTATTAAATCTTGCTATTAAGTGAATTGAGTTATGGTGATAGTTTGATTTGAAATCAACTCTCTCTAGTGATTAATTGATCTAATTTTACGAAGATAATGACTTGTTATAGTGTGGATTGAATGTGGTGGTCATGATTAGGAAATTAAATTTTTGCAAATCCTTTTGCCTAAAATTTGAAACTTTGGTTACACTTTTTGAGCCTATTTTATTCCACTAATACTTTTTTTTTAGTTTAATAGAAATGCTTAAATACCTTAGGTAGCTTGACTATTTTTCTTGAAAAAAATACATAAGTGTATATATATATATATATATATATATATATATATATATATATATATATATATATAAAAGATTATGCAAAGGAGCTTTGAAAAATGTTTACATATTCTACTATTCTTAACTCTTTTAGACACAAAGGGTTGTGATTATGAGTAGTGCTAGTAGCCATTTGAATGTGTGGTTCTAGTTGAGTAACTGAAGGTCGGCACCACAAGTGTTTGCATTCATGAAAAAAGGCTAGTATGATGGTTCAAACAAGTCTGGCTCCTTGGGTAATTAAACAGAAAACGTGAATTGACCTGCATAGTCAATGAAAAGTCAAGTGAGTAGTCAAGCACGTATGGGAAAAATCCTTATAAATCTACTTTGCTTGAACTTTTGTTTCTGTGGAATTATTTGCTCAAATGTTTAACTTTAGAATTTAGGTTTCAGATTTTTGAGATTTGTTTTAGAGATTTCTTAAGTTGCTACCACGTATGAGCCTTGCTGATTTCAAGTTGTTGTAAATCTTTTTGAATTTCTTTGACTAGAGAGGGTAGGTTTTATTTCTTACTATTGTTATGATTTAATTTGTTTGAGGACAAGCAAATACTCAAATGTGGGGAAATTTGATAAGTACTTAATTAACTACACTTTAACCCTTGTTTTTAATATATTTTATCCTTAAATTGAGTTTGATTTGTTTGTTTAGTGCTTTTCTAGAGTTGTTTTAGTTAACCCAGTGCCAAATAATACCATGAACCAAATGTGACTCAGAATGGTGAAAGATCCAACCCAAAATGCTGACTTTTAAAATAAGATGGGCAGACACCACTGAAATCCCAGCTGGGATTCCACCGTGTGGGCAGACACCACTGAAATCCCAGTTAGGATTCCACCGTGTGGGCAGACACCACTGAAATCCTAGTTGGGATTCCACCCGTATGATAAGAGCAAATTAGAAATACATCCAGTAGCCTCCCATAGGTGGAGGCACCACTAAGATTTCACTCGTGGGCCCCTAGCATCGTTAGCATAGCTGGAATCCCAATCGTGGCTCCAGTGGTGTGAGGTTAAATTCTAGTAATATAAATCAGATCATACAGCATTTTAAAGGGAAGTGACCATAGAGCAGAAAATGAAGGTCTAAGGGTTGGCTAAGCCCTAGAGTCATGGGAGAGGCTTGATGGCTAGAGATATTAAGGATTTAATTGAATCAAAGACTAAGATCCAAGTGGATGTGGAAGATTGAAGAGAAGATTTTGAGGAACATCTCCTAGATTTGTTTGAGATTTCTTCCTCCTTTATTTTCTGCATCTTTATTCTTCAATTTTAACATGAACTAATTTTATTTTTAATGAACCTTAGTTTTGATTGCATAGATTGAAAGATTCAAACTTTAATCAATTCATCTTTGATTGTTTTATTTTCATGATAAATCTTATTATTCTAATTAAAAATCACTAGATTGTTCATTGGATATTGTTTCTATATTGGATGAGTAGAGATACCCTGATATAAATAGATCACTTATGGGAATAAAGAGTTGATTGGGGTGCTAGAGATAGACCTACAAAACTTCTTTAGATGTTAGTCTCTTGAACTTAATGCTGCTCCTATTTGATTATAGGTTGAGAAGACATTCCCCTGCAATACTTAGGAAGTTAGAGATTTAATCACTTGAGAAAGGTTTTTATCTAATTTAGTGAGAGTCCAATTCAATCCATTATTTGATATGCATGAGAAACTAGGGGGATTTATATTTAGATTAGCGTTGCCTATATTATTTCCATCAATATCATTTACTTACTTTCTTAGGTTAATTTAATTAATTCAGCTTAGTTTAATAAATCTTCATTTTGATCAACTAGACAATAGTCAAAGTTTGTGCTAGTACTTATATACTATCCTCACGAAGATGATACTTATACTTACTACTTTATTACTTGATAACGACCTATCCACTTGTAGTTTGTTAGTGTGCATTTTGGCAGAATATGCATCAAAGTATAAGTGGGTTCTACGGGCATAGGTGACCTTATGTCTCGCTATATTCTAAGACCATTATGTCTCAAAAGTTGGGATGTAACAAAGGTGGTATAAGAGCTATAGTTTTTAAGTCTAGCTTAGACTTGTCTAGTTATGGGTTGATTAAATATAATCCTGGAGCATAGAAATTTTCCTGTCATGTCACTTGCAGTCTATCACTAGTATAGTTCTGCGAAATTTTAATAAGCTATATTACTCCTTGTTATTATTTGTGTGCGTTACGATTCTTCTATCAAATGACCATGAAGATTACCCCTGCTAAAGGATAGTGACCTAGAGCATTGCATGTGGCATGTAAGAAGACATGGTGAGAGATGCTCGAGAAAGCCATACCTATGATCCACCTTAAGAAAAAGAAGACTCCTACGATGCGAATGATGTTAATTAATTACCTAGCGACTTAGTATGCATTGATTTCTTTTATTGCCTATGACATAACTAACTTATATATGATAGGGAAATTCATGATGTTATAAGTTATATGGTACATGATCATGATACAAGATACATGTCATGACATGTGATATATGCTATGTGATATATGATATGATATTATATGATGGGTGCTCATGTTAAAGGCATACTAAGTATGATAATTTGATAGCGGGGTTAGGTGGATTAAGTGGACTAAGTTTTGATTCAATTTAGATTAATGATTGATAGGTGTAATGTTATAAGGTATGAAATGCTTATATGCTACAATGGTTTGGTATATGAATTATATGGAGTTATTAAATGATAATCTTGATTGATGTAATAAGAAAGTAATGATCAGTAGGAGAACAAAATAAATTAGTTACATTATATATATATAAGTATACAGTGGGAAGTAAGTGAAATATATTAAGGCATTTATTATTTAGATACTACCATATAGACTAGAACAACAAGAAAGCTAGGGATTTCTCTATCACTTACATAGATATTGAGCATAGTCAAAGGAAGAGTTTTTAATCTAGTGTGATTTAAAAAGAAGAAGGTATTATTCCCATTCAAAATTCTAAGTGCAAGATGCTTGATTGATTCTAGTACTATGCATTCATTTATGTCTCCATATTTTGCTAGGAGTCTCAGTAGAGATAAGGAATAAATTAATGAACCCTTAGTAGTGTTGACTCTTTTGGGAGAAATGTTGGGAGTAAATTATATGTTTAAGGACTGTGAGGTAGACATTGATGGATGGGAACTACCTGTGGAGGTGATAGAATTTGGTGTCCTAGAATTCAATGTGATATTAGGAATTGATTGGCTATATAAGTATGGGGATTATATTGACTATAGAGAAAAGCATGTAGAATTTCGAACTAAAGATGGGAAGAAGTTTGTGCATTAAGGAGATACCTATGATTAAGGTCTAATAGCATAATCATGGAATGGATGAGTATACTTAGGAAGCCAAGGAAGGGATGCAGCAAAAACACCCCTAGTTTTTCAAAAACATATGAGTAAGTATTGAAATTTGAGGACAAAATTCTTTTAAGAGGGGGAGACATAAAAGGACAAGTATTCTTAGACTTGTGATGATAAAAGGATAAGTATGATGTTACGCAGCTTTGAAAATTTAATAGTTTTAAATATACCTAAAAGGGATTTAAGTCCTCTAGATGAGAAATGTTTTAAGGTGTTAGACACAATAATGTTCAATTGAGGTTACTAGAAAATTTGGTAGTGATCTTTAGTATGGAAAGAATTTTTAGTGAGATAACCTAGAATGGCATAGATTTGGAAAGATATAAGAGTTGCATAGAAATTTCATTGAGTGGCAAGGGTATTAGAAGGTTTATTGTTTTAATATGGATAAGTTAAATGATTAGGAATGTGAAGTATAGTAGGATGTAAGTAGAAAACCTAAAGTGAGGTTATATTACGAGTGAAATGTATAAAAATTACGAGACATTAGGTAATTAAGTCATGATAATGATGTATATATTATACAAAAAGAGAGTAAGTATGAAGTAGTTATGAGAAGTTTATTTGGGATTATAAATTAATAGAATGCAAGTTCATTTGGGATATGATATACATAGGAATGTTTGTTAAGTTTAAATATATTTTAAATTGATAAATAATGGGAGTGTAGAAATTTTAATGTCAACAAGGTATTAAACACAAAATATTTATTGGGGTTATAATAGATTAAGTAATAATTATTAATATGGAAAGAGGATTATCGAATATTAATTGGAGTTATTAATTTGGAATTTATCTGTTGGATTTTTATATGGCTAATGTGACAAATAGTGAATGGAAGTGGTGATTAAGGGATTAGTATAGATGCTAATATTAATAGAGATATAAGGAAAAGAAATGCTTCGGATTATACTTGATTGAAGGTGAAATTAAAGGTCCTGTTACTTTTGTTTGAGGTTAAGGGATATAAAAATTATTAAGGATTAGTTCTAAGATTTTTTTAAATAAGAGATTAACATAGTGTAGCTTAAGCTGAAAGTTTATCAATGTGATTCTTTTTCATAGATTGTGGGTATGTACCTTATTGTATTTGATAAGTTAATTGTAGTTAGATATTGTGTTTAAGTGGTGCAGCAGAAACATGATGGAGAAGTTAAGTAAAGTATATTATGCTATTAGATTTGAAAATTTGAGGACGAATTTCTTTTAATAGGGGAAAATGTAACAACCTATATCTACCCTAGGAGTTTTAGTGACAAATTATTTGAATTTAGGATTATTGTGACAAATTGTGTGATATATGAAAATTCATGTGTGATGTGATTTATGAGTTTGGGGCATGTTAAATTAATTTTACTATGCCTAATATGAATTATTATTGTGAAATAAATGGTTTAAATAAAATGCATTAGCATGAAATAATTTATTTTTTATAAAATGAATTTTCATGCAAAAAGGCGATTTTTAAAAATAAATTAATTTTATGAGTATTTTTAAAATATTTTTTAAATAAATATTTTGGGGGAAATTCTAATAAAAATAATAAGAAAAATATTTTATTTTTAATTGCTTATAATCAGCCCCAAAATTAATTAAAAAGCCCAAATACCTAAAAGCTTACTACACGAAAACACTCCTAACCTAGCTCATTAAGCGTAATCTTGGAAATTGTCCAAAACCCTACATATAAATACCTAAAATTTGGCCAGCCCTTCATTCCAGTAGCCATCACTCTGTTATTTCATTACTTTGGCAGAAAAATTCTTCCAAAATCATTCTCTCTACCAAAATTCACAAAATACCTTCAACTTTGCGATTTCTTGACCGTATTCGTAAGTTTTTCTTTCCTTTCAATTTCTTATTTGATTTCTACGAAATAAATTACAAGAAAATTATTTTGAACTAAATGTTTACTGATTTTTACTGATAAAATTTGGCCTAGGTGATTTCTTGAGAGAAAAATTAATTTTTCTACTGAAAACACCAATCTCTCTATGCAATTTTTCTAGAGGTCAATCCTACAACTCAAAATTGAAATTTTCATTCACAAACATTACCAAAAGGGGGGGGGGGGGTGATTTGTACATGCTTCTATTCTAAACTAATTTTTGATGTGTTTAGATGAAAAATATTGAATTAAATCATATTTTTGCATATTATTGTAATGACCAAAAAGTTTCAGAAAAACTAGGAAATTCAAGGTTTTCATTCTAGAACGTGAAAGTTAGAAAATTCTATGGTTATATATACATATGGCTGCTGATTTGTGTATGATGAAGTTCTAAATTGATGTTTGTTTTATTTGGATGAAAAATGATAATTTAAATCATATGTTTACATATTACTGTAATGAATGGAAAGCACAAAAATCTAGAAAACTTATGATTTTCACTCTAAACCCTAAACTTGAAATTTTCATGCATAATAAGGATCCATGCCTGCTAATTTATGTATGTTGATGTTCTAAACTGATATTTGTTGTGATTGAATGAGAAATAATTGTTTAAACCACATGTTTACATATTACTGTAATGACCGGAAAGTACCAGAAACAAAAAAACTCATAGTTTTTCATCCTAAAACATAAAGTTGGAAATTTTCATGCATATGGATTTATATATGTGCTTATTCCTATTGATTAATGTTCTAAAATGATTTTTGTTATGTTTACATGAAAAATCTTGGCTCAAACCATGTTTTCTGCATATTACTGTAATAGATGGAAAATGCGAAAAGTAAGAAAATTCAAGTTTTCTCTTTATTAGGGCATTCAGCCTATAATGGAATTTTTATTCCAATATCTATAATTTTTATGGGATGTATTTTGTTAATTATTGATATGTATGCATGAATGATAAATAGTTAAATTGCATGTTGGTTGAAGGAATGACTCTAGACAAGGCTAGAGGTAATTTGGTATACTTAAGGTATCTTAACCTTAGGTTGTGATTAATATGTGAATGTGATTGGATAATATGGAAGTAGGTTGTACGATGACTTGATAATAAATTAATGATCTTAAGTTGATGAAGAGATTGATTGAATAAATTAGTCATAAAAGATAAGCTTGATACTTGAAAGGTTATTTGTTAAGTTGACATATATGAAAGTGTTAAACGTACTAAGATGATTGTTAAAGGAAATTGATATTGAGACAATGATATTGTCTTTACCTTAGAAAGGTATTGACATGAATTATAATATGTTTTCATATGGGCCTATGAAGGCTAAGTGTACAAAAATTTTAAAGTCAACATGTATGTGCAAGTGATGAAGTACACTTATATATGCAACTCTAAGTGTATGTGAATGTTATATGTGCATGAGGTAGTTATGGCATAGGGTAGTTTCCTTTAAAAAAAAAAAAAGGATATGTGTTATCATATGTGCCATGTTGTTTACTCATTGAGATTATCTATCTCGCCCCTTTTTCTTTATGTGGTTCTAGGTGAGCAGTATGAGGAGGCAAGGTGATGGCTCAAGCATTCTATTTTGCTTGGAGGAATACCTTGTCCAAGATAAATAGTTTAATGTGTTATGAAGAGTTATCGTTAGACGCTCCAAGAATATTTATTTTTAGATATTTATTTTTAAATGTTATCTTTCAAGGTTTTAATTGGATTTCAAATATTATTTCCTTATGGATTATGTTTAAAGTATATTTTAACTATGCTTCCACAACTTAAGGTTTTCTATAAAAAAAAAAAGGTTTATTTAAGTTAATGCAAGATGTTTTGGTATGATTTTAAGCAGTATTTATATAAGTATAAGTGGGTTCTACGGGCGTGGGTGACTTTATGTCTCCCCATGGTCTAAGATTGTCATGTCTCAAAAGTTGGGATATGATAGTATATAAATAGAAATATAACGTATGTAAATATGTAAGAATGTAATCATAAATAAAAAATATATATATATGAAATACATTTGCGATGGATTTTTGAGACAGAATTTGTGACAAAAATTAAATAATAAAGTTTTAAATAAAATATTGTAGTGGAATATATGGATAATTGCGACAGAATAAATTAATTTTTAATTATAAATTACGATGATATTATGACAGAATATTCTACACAATTATACAATGATAGAATTTGTTAAAATTAGCGAGGGATTTTGTTGAAATATAATTGTAATTTCCAACAGATCAACTACTAATCAATGACGGACTAGCAATTAATCACCAACGAAAATTCTGTCACTGAATTTTGAGATAGATTTTAGTGTGAAAATTTTCATCATAGATTACTGATGGATTACTTTTTCCATCGCAAAAAAATCAACGACTATGATTATAGTGATGGAATTTATCCATTGCAGTTCTATCGCTGATTTAGCTCAGCAATGGATTTTTGCATTTTAGGGATAGAAAGTTTCGTTGCTAAATAGTAATTTTCTGGTAGTGAAAGAAATGAGTTAGCAACAATAAGAATTTCATCATGAAAAGAATATTGCACTAATTGGCTCTAGTGGAAGTGGGAGATTGTTAGAGGATATGCCTTAGAGCTATGAATATGTTATGTAAATGTAAAACATTATCGCTAAATGGAAATAACATATATGTTTATAAATGAAATTATTCCATTGTATTAAATGTATATTTAAAGTCCATAAGTATTTTTCAAAAGAAGATCTATTCTCAAGTGTTGAGAATATGAATGGCAAATTGCTCTTAAACAAGTACTTTAAAATGTTCATGGTCATAAGATTAATGACTGGGCATTATTAATTTTGAAAGACCATCACCTCTATTTATAATCTATAATCAGTATGTGATATGATTATAGAGACAATGAGCATCATACTATTTGACAAATGTTATCATTATAAATATGTGGATATTCATTTGATGAATAGTTGAACTGTGATGCTAGATGATGATTGCATGGAGTTTTATTACTAGTCAAAAAATCATCATCTAGGTCATAATTATACATATAGTCCTTTGATTTAAGGGCTACTATATCTCATTCATTGATAGTTAGAATTTATTACTACTTACATACTAATGCTATTCAAGTATAGGTTTACAGTATGTGACAATTATAACTAGTTATGTATGGAGGTAAATGATCAATAAGAGAGAATTTATTAACTTCCATAATCAAGAAAAAAATCCTATGCTATCTGATTATTCTTAATAATCAAATCCTTGGCCAAGGTAGTAAAGATTCATTAGAAAGGGTTTCTAGTAGGAATCAATTTTATCAACAATTAGAATTGAAATATAGACATATGATCGAAGCATATTAGGTTTTGACAAATCCATGGCCCTAGCTAAGATTAAGATTTTGCAATGAAGGGATTTTAGTGTACATTAATTATGATCAATGGTCCATAAAATGAATAAGTAATTAAACACTTACATTCATTCTAATTATGTAGTCATGATATGCAATGCTAGGCTTCACTCATGACTTATAGGACTAAGGGTGAAATAAGGATTTCACATTAGTAGAGAAAAATATTTTCTCAATCCCATTGCTAATTAGACATGAACCTAGAAAGTCACATAACCAAAAATATTCACCTTCCAAAAATAAAAGGTTTACCATAATAATTAATTAAAGTGTTTAATTAATTTATTAGTGGTAAAAGGATTAAACTTGTAATTAAATTTACAAAGACCCTAGCATGTCTTGAAGTTTAAATCCAAAATTATTTCTTATTAATTAAATCCTAATTTATATATGATATAAATGAGAGGGATTAAATAAATTAAAAATATGGATGAGTTAAAAAAAAAAATTAATTTTGAGCTTTGGACAAAACCCTAAATAGCCCAAGCCCATTTCAGAAATGGAGAAAGACAATTTCGGGGTTAGAGAATTTCTATAACCCTAAAGCCCATATGATGAATTTAGGGGTTAGAGAAAGTATATCAAGGTCAAAATGGTCTTTTAACTATTTAAGGTTTAATTGAAATAATCATAGAACTATAAAGGGTAATATGGTCTTTTCTATTTAACCCTAAAGCATAAAGCAAATTAAATATCTCATTTGTCCCCTAATATTCAATATAGTTGTTGGCTATGTAAAGTAAATGATGTTGTTAAATTAGTAATGCTTTTATGCACAGCTTTCTATAGAAACCTAAGTAACTAAGTATTGAGAGAAAAGAAAAAGAAGAAGTGTTCTTCAAAATTTCTTGTTCTTTGTTCTTTGTGAAAGAACAAAAGTTTCTTGTATTAAAAGGATCTATCCACAGCAACAAGAAAAAATCAAATCACGAAAGATTTGTGTTAAAAGATCTTGTATTCAATTGGGCTACCATAAGAGAGAATCAAGAACATCTAAACAAATCAAAATGAGCCTTTTAGGTGGAGATTGGTGTGGACAATCTAGAGGCTTAACATTTGGGGAGCCTTTGTAGAGGAAAGAAGAATTAAAGTTCATAGGCTTCAAGAGGTAATTTTATTACCACTTGATCTTCTTTCTTTTTATATGTTTAATACACTAATTAGTAGATTGCTTGAATGATTATTAGACCCATTTGGGTGAAAGTGAAATTTTAAATTGTTTGAAATTTCACCCACTATGTTGCTTTCGCAAAATCTATGCCTAATATTCCTTCAACAATGTTTATTAAGTCAAAGGACTATATGTACAATTATGACCTAGATGATGATTTATTGACTAACAATAAAACTCCATGTTATCATCATCTAATGTCATAGTTCAACTATTCATCATATGAATATCCACATGTTTATATCGACAATATTTGTCAAACAACATGATGCTCACTATCTGTATAATTATAAGTATCACATATTGATTATAGATTATAAAAAGAGGTGATGGTATTTCAAAATTAATGTTGCCCATTCATTAATCCTATAACCATGAACATTTCAAATTCCAACTTTTATGTTTTAGGGTTCACCTTTGATGGATTTGAGAAGAAAGATATATTTTCACAGTTGGAAATCAGTTTCTCTCATCAAGAACAAGCACTACACCATAAATGGCCTATAGCAATACAAATTAAAAATGTTGCTCTGCAGGTGTTGGCTTAGATAGGATTGATTTTAATTTAATGCAATATCATGTGTAAAGTATTGCTTTAGATCTTGTAAATGTGAAAAACAAAAAACTAATGCAATACTTTGTTAGAAATATTGCATTAGACTAAATCAAATATAACATTTTGGTATAAATGTTGCATCATTCTACCTAATGCAACACTTATAAATGTTGCAATTTAGTAAGAACTATTTCAACTATTCATGGCTAGCTTTTAATATATTTTCACAATTACTAATAAATATCCTTTTAACCATATTAAAACATTGAAAATTCTATTTGTCTCTTTTTTTTTTTCATTTACAAACATAAGAAAGTGTAAAGATTAATATCAATATTTTCAATAATAATAAAAATAATAATAATAATTATTATTATTATTATTATTATTATTATTATTATTATTATTATTAAAAAGCCATCACAGTGTGTATGTGTGTGTGTGTGTGTGTGTATAAAAAAATAACAAAACAAAATAATGTCTAAGTTTTATTTATTTTTTTATTAGTGAACTCAAGTCAGTACCAAGAGTTAGAAACTAATTTTGTAACTTAATTTCCATATTTTTTTCCTTCTTTCCTTTCCCTCTATTCTATTTTTGTTTCCCTCTATTTTAATATCTAACAAATCTTCTAAAATCTCTCTCTTTCTCTCTCATAATCACTATCTCTCTCTTAGAATCACTATCTCCTCGCTCTTATTTTCTATTTCTTGCTCTCTCCCTCTCTTTTTCAAAATTATTTTTCTTAAAATCCCTCTCATTTCACTATGAAGAATACTGATCTATCCATCACTATTATAGCTTAGCAATCGACAGCAATCGCCCTCAGACGTCAACTAATCTATCCATCTCACCAGTAAGTTTTAACTACTTCTTTTTTTTTTGTTTTTTTTTTGGGATTAATTTGAAATGCATGGAATCAAATTTGGGTGTAGACTTTCCATTTTGATATGGATCATGATATTTGTTTAATTTTTCCCATTTTGATATGGATTGTCAAATTTGGGTATAGATTTCTTATTTTTAATTTTTAATTTTGCCATATTTATTTAGGGTTTAGGATCTTAATTTCCTTTTTTAGCGATTGGTTTTAGTTTATGCATTTTCTATTTGTAGTCTTCCTTGATTTTAATTAATATTTCTAGTTTTTTTTTTATAATTAGTTAATAGCGAAGTAAAAAAAAAAAATGTCATACTGCTGAATTAGAAAGACAAAAATGCTCATGGGGTAGTATTGTTTTTGTAAAGAAAGAAATGACAAAGGGTAATAGGTGGTTCTTGCTTTTGGGTATAGTTAAAGAGTTTGCTTATGCTTTTTATAGTCAAAAGAATGCTAAGACTCAACAAAGGAGAGTGGGTCTTGCTTTTGGCATTCGTCCCAACAAAACCCATCTCAACAAACATAGTTAAGAGACCTCTTAACTTATTCAAGTCATATAATTATGGATCTTGCTTTTGAGTACTGATCTATGGTTTGAGTTCAGACCTATTTTTTTAAAATTCCATTTTGATGATTTTTTTTAATTCTTAATTTTTTTAATTATTTTTTTTTAAATTGTGAACATTATGTTTGGAATGAGATGAAATAAGACATGAAGAAAATAATAATAGAAAATAAGAGAATACTATACTTTTCCATTATTTGAGAATGGAGAAAAAACAAAGAGAGAAAAAAAATATTTACTATTTTTCTCTCTATTTTCTCTTCATTTTAGAGAAAAAATGGAGAGAAATAAACAAGATTAACATGGTATCACATATTTGTAACATAAAAAAATGTTACATGCACTTGTAGAATGAATATGATGTTTACTCACACTGAAAATGGAATATAGAGTTTACTCACACTTGTGACATGAATACAATGTTTACTCACCGTGGGGTTCCTTTGCTCCTAGTATACGTAGTCCCTTTGCCCTTCTAAAGCTCCTCAAACTCTAACATAATATTTGATTTACCATTTAGTATCTATTTACTCATGATGCTCCTATCCCAAAACTACCCCATGCACATATAGCATACACATACACTTAGAGTCCATACATAAGTGTACTCATCACTTGTACATAACACGTTGACTTTGAAAGTCTTGCATACTTAGGCCTTATAGGCTCTCTTGATATCACATTACAATCACATTAATACCTTTTTAAGGTCATCACAATATTAATACCTCAATATCATTTCACTTTAACAATCATCTTAATACACTTTATACTCTCATACATGTCAACTTAACCATTAATCTTTCAACTGTCATGCTTAATTCTTATGATCCATTTTATTCAATTGTCACTTCATCAACTCAAAATCAAGTCATCATAACATCTAGTTCCATATTTCCCAATCATATTTGTATTCTAATCACAATATAAGGTTAAGATACCTTAAGTATACCTTAAGTATACCATAATGCATTTAAGCTTATCTAGGATCATACCTTCAACTAACATGCAATTTTATCATTTATTATACATACATACATGTCAATAATCATCAAAACACATCACATAAAAAGTATAAACATTGGGACAAAAAGATTCATGTACGCCAAATGCATCACCAATGTAAAAACTAAATTCTTCTTCTTTTCACACTTTCCGTCTATTTCAGAAATATGTAAAAACATGGTTTGAACCAAGATTTTTTATGTAAACACAACAAAAATCATTTTAGAATTTAAATCCATATAAATCAGACACACTTGGTGTTGTTTATACATAAAAATTCAACTTTTGAATTATACAGCACAAAACCATGAGTTTTCTTATTTTCAGTATTTTTTGGTCATTTCAGAAATATGTAAACAGGTTGTTTAAATTATTATTTTTCATTCAATCATAGCAAATATGAGTTTAGAACACATCCATACATGATTCAATAGCCATAGATAGGATTTATACAAAAAAATTCTAAGTTTAAAGGCTTAGGTGAAAAATCATGAGTTTTCGCGCTTTCCACGTTTTTCGTTCATTTCAGCGATAAACAGACACATGATTCAAATCATTATTTTTCATCTAAACAAAACAAATATCATATTAGAGCACTTCCTCATACAAATTGGCAACCATATGTCCATTCAATAATAGAATTTTCCAACTTTCAAGTTCTAACACAAAAACCTTGAACTCCTTTCTTTTTCAAAACATTCCGGTCATCACAGAAATATGCAGAAATATTATTTAATCCAATATTTTCCATCAAAACAAATCAAAAATTAGTTTAGAAAACAACAATACATAAATTTCACCCCCCCCCCCCTCTTGTGATGTTTATGCATAAAAATTGTGATTTTAAGTTATAGAATTCACCTTTGAAGAAATCTCGCGAAAAGAATAGTGTTTTCGGTAGAAAATAGATTTTCTCTCCCAAAAACTCACCCAAACAGAATTAAATCTGTAAAAATCAGTAATTAACCAGTTCAAAATAATTTTTTCATAATTTATTTTATAGAAATCAGTTTAGAAATCAAAAGAGAAGAAAAACTTACGATTACGGTCAAGAAATTGCGAAACAGAAAGGTGTTTTCTTATTTTCAGTAGAGAGAAATATTTTGAGAGGATTTTTCTGCCAAGATACAAAAAAAATAAGGGAATGGCTGCTAGAACTCTATTATGGCTGAAATTTATAATATATATTAGGGTTTGGGTGAAATTTCCACTAATACCCTTAATGAACTATGTTAGGAGGATTTTAGTGTAGTGGGCCTTTGGGTATTTGGGCTTTTTATTTAAATTTTGGGCTGAGTAAAATTAAAATAAAGATAATATTTTTCTTATTATTTCTGTAATATTTCCCCCAAAAATATTTATTTTAAAATATTTTAAAAATACTCATAAAATTATTTTATGCTTAAAAATTGTCTTATGCATGGAAATTCATTTTATTTAAAATAAATTCTTTTATGCAAATGCACTTCATGTAAATCATTTATTTCACAATAGCAACTCATTTTATGCATATTAAGATTAATTTAATATGCCACATACTCATCAATCACTTAAATCACTAATTTTCACACAAGCACACACTTAACCTTAATAGTTATAAATTAAGCAATTTATCGCGAAAATTCCTAGGGTGGGTGTGGGTTGTTACAATCATCGACATGGTCAATCTAAATCAATCTCTTTTCAAAACTCGATCTCAAGATTAGTTATCTTTATTAATTCCTACCAGATAGGATCATCGCCTTCTTTTCTACCAGAAAGGATCACCACTTCATCATCTTCAATCCTACCAGACAGGTTCACCACTTCATCGATTCCTACTAGATAGGGTCATCTTCTTTCCTACCAAACAGGATTATCATCATCATTCCTACCATATAGGATCACTACTTCATAGATTCTTACTAGACAGGGTTGTCTTTTTTCCTACTAGACAAGATCATCATCATCGTTCCTACCAGACAGGATCACCATTTTGCCAATTCTTAGTAAACAGGGTTATCTTCTTTTGTACTAGATAGGATCATCATCATCATTCCTACTATACAGGATCACCACTTCATCGATTCCTACCAAACAGGGTCGTCTTCTTTCCCACCAGACGGGATCATCATTATCATTCCTACTAGATAGGGTCACCACTTTATCTATTCCTACTAGACAGGGTCATCTTTTTTCCTACTAGACAAGATCATCATCATCATTCCTACCATACACGATCACCACTTCATCAATTCCCACCAGATAAGGTAGTCTTCTTTCCTACCAGATAGGATCATCGATAAAACTAGATAGGAACATCACCTTTAGCTCTTACAAGATAGCAGAAGTACCAAATGCTACTAGCCACTAGATCACCCAAATATACTGGAGGCATCTTTCTTAAAACTCAACCACACTTTTCACCCAAATGTCTAAACTCTGTCCTAGACAATAATTTAGTTCCTTCCACCATCCTTCATCCTCAGGTTCACTGTCATCAGAATCACCTTTCAAACAAAGACAATTTTGATGAGGGAGCAGTTGTGAACCCTTAATTTTGCATCTTCCAATATGTGTTTGAACCTTAGAAGCACTTAGGCTCGGTAAATAAACTTTCAAAGGTAAAAAACTCTCAAAATGGATAAATCAAAACATTTCTTTTTGACATTTGAACCCTTTCAAATAATCCAAGACTGAGTAACAAGTACAACATAATTTGAATCATGTAAAACAGATGAGAAACAAATGAGAACTGGTAAAAATGGGAAAAATAGATGGAAGAAAGGCTGGCTGTCACATAGCCCTATACGGTAGTATAAACCCCTCTGCAGCACCTAGAGTGTGCTTCTGCTTTCCACATTGGAAATTAGTGTTTTCTATGCTTCAAACCTCCTCTTATATATATAGGGCCTCTCCACTCTTCAAGACACCAACTTCCAGAGCTTGAAAAGCATTACATCAAGCAAAATGCTTTGCATTTGCTCCTCGCTTTGCAAAGCAAGTTAGGGAGTTTCTCTTCAATTCCTACCTGACTAGTTAAAGGCTTTATGTCTGCCTATTTGAGGCAAGTCTATTGCACAAGGCTCATTTTTTCAATCTGAGGCTAGCCATTGCCTACCATCCAAGGCCGCCTGCCGCCTGCCATCCAAGGCCACCTGCCGCTAGCTGTCTAAGTTCAATCGCTGCTTGCCATCCAAGACTAGCTGCCGCCCACTATCTGAGGCTAGCCGTCACATGCCATCTAAGGCCAGGCACTGCCCACCATCCAAAACCAACTGCCGCCCACCGCGCAAGGCTAGTCATCACCCTCCGCCTAAGGTAAGTCCTCTTTTCCTTTAATTCTCTTTTGTCTAAATTCCATTGCCTCTTTTAGTTAGTTAATTAAATTGATTCATCTAGGTTGCTAGCTAATCAACTCGGTAATCAATTAAATTAATTAATTAACTCAATCCTCTTTTAATCAATCAATCAAAACATGATAAAGTGGCTAGGCTAAACTAACCCCTTCGCAAGAAGGGAGAACTGCATGGGTTATGATTCCTATTCAAAGGGATACGTAGGCATGCTTGGTTTAGGCATTGAATCCACCTAAAATTAACTAACTCTCCCCCCTATCACCTTCTTCACTTACTTTTATTTTGCTATCCTTTACTTAGTTATTAGGTTTAGTTTAGGGAATGTGTGACTTTCCTAGAACCCATAAGGCTAGAGGAGGTATCTCCTAAGTTTAGATTTCATTGTAATATTGATTCTCTTTTATTTTGAATTCTAATTTTGTATAAACTTTATGGATTAAATGATCATGCATATTTTAAATTGTTCATGCATTTTAATTGTTCATGAAATTTATTTTAAGTCACTCTTATATTCATTGGCCAAACTTATTTTGTTAAAATAAACTAAAAACCTAGTCCCCAAAACCTCTTTGGTTTCGAGGCTAGTGATCTTTTTCCTTTGGGTAATAATTTGAGTCAAATGGGTTTTTTCCTTATATTTTCTCAAATAAAAATAAACTAAGGTGGCGACTCTAAGAAATAATTTTCAAACCTATCAAAATAAGCCCAAGGGCTTCCTCGTGAGTTCTTTCCCAAATGAGCATTTCGATTCCCTTTAGCATATCAGACTGGTGCTCAGGCGAGGTCTCACATTGATGGAAGCCTAAACCACATGTGATGTGGTTATTTCAAGTAGGCTTGGTGAATCCCTAAACCCTAAAACACATGTGATGTGGGCTTAAATTCATTTTAGATATGAAAGAGAGAGATTTTAGGTATTAGAGATTCTCCACTCAATGGCAACTTGTAAATATTCTTATATGATAAAGGTACAATGGTCTTTTAGCTAACATTAATGGGCGACAAATATGACTACAAGTCAAATCCACTTTCCACTAATGAAACAATGATCAATTATTCATAGACTTGGTGAAAAGGCTATAAGAAGTCAATAACTTAATGGAGAACTATAGAATTTTCCACTAACTCTAAGCTGCTATTATATGTAAGAGTTGAGAGAGTGTTTAAGAGGGGAAGCTTGAAGAAAGGATTCTTCATATACACCTTTAGGATGTGGTGCATGGGGGTCCATGCAGCCCTTCCTCAGGGCAAGACTCCTGTTCCTTCATTCTTCCATCTTCTAAGCTTTAGTTTGGTTCTCAACCTAAGGTTTCTCAACATCCTTTGCTTTCTAAACTCATTCCTTGGCAAACTTTTCCCTTCTTCATTGGGCTCATAGGTCAAAAATTAGGCATTCATAATAAATCTTGTAAATTTTGGGATCAAATGGCACTAATTTAGTGTGTTGCATATGGATCATAGAGTATAAAGCTGGTATGCACCTTTTGGTGTTTTGCTTATGACAAATGCTATTATTGTCATAAAAGGTGCACCTTTTGCTGATGAAATAGTGTAATAAGTAACAAAATTTGGATATCAATTATGATGATTTTAGTGACACTAAAAATTTAAAATTTTATGATAAATCTTGTTATTGCCATTAAAGGTGAATCTTTTAATAACGAACACAACAATTGTCCCATATACTTTTTATAATGGGTTTACCGTGACAATTGCTATGATAAAAATTTTTATCACTATAAATTTTTGGTGATGTTAATAGCACTTTTTGTGATGATTTTTTGTGTCATATTTTATAAAATTTCTTATAGTGTACATCTACAAACAAAAACAAAAGCAAAAGCAAAACATAAAATAATGGAACAAAAATAGGATATCTAGATTAATATAAGGCAATGTTTTCCAATATCAAACACCATATTCCCTGCATTATGGTGCCAAAAACATGTTGGCTACTTTGTTTGCTTTGCAAGTGCACATGGCAGATTATAGCTAGTGGATTTTAAATTTAGTAGTAAGGTTTGTCAAATCCGACAAGTAAAAGGCTTGAATACAAAAGTCTAAAGCTTATTTATCATCTAAAAGTAAACTTGTAGCTGGATTTTTTTTTTTTTTTTGAAAGCACTCCAAATAAAGCAGTAGAACTAAATCAAAAAAAAAATAAAGATGCAAACAACTATGATGAAGCCTAAGATTTAGACTTCGATTGATACTTCACTTAGGACCCAAATATGATATGATTTTTTTGTTAATAAAAGATGGGGATTAAAGATCATTCTTTCTAAGATAATGCAGACCCTCTCTGAAGGTGAAAACACATACCCCACACAACTTCATCTCTATTCTCATGATTTGGATGGTTTAATGGATCCATTATTAAGATCTATGAATGAGTGGGTGTTATCATCTAATTTTACCCATGCCTCCGTGTGCTGAATACATAGATTTATTAGCCCTTTGAACTAACAAAATACTTTCATTCTTCTTCCTTCATGCCATGTTATACTATAACAACCCACACCTACCCTAGGAGTTTCGTGACAAATTGCTTGAATTTAGAACTATTAGGACTAAGTGTGTGATTTTATGAAAATTAATGTGCAATGTGATTGATGAGTATGTGGCATGTTAGATTAGCTCTAATATGCATAATATGAATTATTATGGTGAAATAAGTGATTTATATGAAGTACATAAGCATAAAATAATTTATTTCATATAAATTGAATTTTTATGCACAAAGCGATTTTTAAACGTAAAATAATTTTTATAAGCATTTTAAAATATTTTTAAATAAATATTTTAGGGGAAATTTTAATGAAAATAATATGAATAATATTTTATTTTAAATTACCTATAATCAACCCATAAATTAAATAAAAAGGCCCAATTTCCAAAAAGCCTACTATACCAAAACACTCTTAACCTAGTTCATTAATGGTAAACTTGGAATTTTGTGAAAACCCTACATATTTATAGCTAAATTTTGGCTAGGCCTAAAGAAGAAGCCACCAAGCCATCATTCTATTCTTTTTCATAATTTTTACAGAAATATTCTCTCAAAAATATTCTCTCAACGAAAATTCACAATGTGCCTTCAAACCTTGCGATTTTGTGATCATTTTCGTAAGTTTTTCTTTTCTTTTAATCTACTATTTGATTTTTATGAAACTAATCATGAGAAAACTATTTTAGGCTATCAATTTACTATTTTTCTTTAATTAAATTCAGCCTAGTTGATTATTTTGAAAGATAAACCAATTTTCCATCGAAAACACAACTCTTTCTTCCCACATCCACCAAAGGTGAATCCTAAAACTCAAAGTTGGAATTTTCATACATAAATATATGGGGGAGGGGGGCTGCCAATTTGAATGTGTTTGTGTTCTAAATTGATTTTTATTATATTTAGATGAAAAAAATTGATTTAAATCAATTTCTGTATAATACTATAATGATCGGAAAAGTATGGAAAGTAAGAAAATTCATTGTTTTCATTCTAGAACCTAAAGTTGAAAAATTTTCATGCATATATATATATATATATATATATATATATATATATATATATATATATATATATATATATATATATATATATATATATATATATATATATATATATATATATATATATACATATAGGTGCCAATTAGTGTATTAATGCATTCTAAAATGATTTTTGACATGTTTACATGAAAAATATTGGTTTAAATCATGTGTTTGCATATTACTGTAATGAACGTAAAGTGTGAAAAGTGAGAAAGTTCATGTTTTTCATGATTATATGGTATTCAGCCTACTTTGGGATTTTAATCCCTATGTCTATAATTTTTGTATGATATATTTCAATGATTATTGACATGTATACATGAATGATAAATGATTTAATTGCATGTTTGTTGAAGAATTAACTCTAGACAAGCCTACAGGCAATTCAGCCTACTTAGGGTTTGCTAGCGCTATTACTATGTTATGATTAATATATGTATATGATTAAGTGACAAGTGAAATAGGTCTTATGATGTGTTAATAATGAATTAATGATCTAAATTGACTATAAGATGGATGGTATGATTTGTTCAAAAGAGATAAGCATGACTTCCAGGTTACTTGTTAAGTTGATATATATGTAAAGTGTTAGGTGTACTAAGTTGAATGTTAAATTAAATTGATATTAAGATCATAATATATTGTGTTTGACTTTAGAAAAGTCATAGTATGAGTTATAATGTGATTTCATATAAGCCTAAGAAGGCTAGGTGTATAAGACTTTAAAAGTCAACATGTTATGTACAAGTGATGAGTGCACTTCTAAGTGCAACTCCAAGTTTACGTGAATGATATATGTGTATAGGGTAGTTATAGGATAGAATAGCATGATGTTTAAGAAAATTCTAAGTATTGAATTATATATTATGTTAGAGCTTGAGGAGTAGTAGAAGTTCAAAGGGTTACAAGTACTAGGAGTAAAGGAACCGCCAGGTGAGTAAACATTATGTTCATGTTACAAGTATAAGTTATCAAGATATGTGAACCTTTAAGAATCTTGAAACCTAAGTTCTTTCTATTTTCAATTATGACTATACGATTCTTTGTTAAGCTTGGGTTGCCAAAGGACAATTAGTCCAAAACCATTTTTGATTCAATGATAATAAAGAACCTTTGTGAATTGTTGCCTTTTCTTATTTTCTTTCTGGAACAACACTGTTATTTATCTTTTGTTCAACAAGTTAAACTGCTATCACTATTATGTTACATGTGATTGCATTATTGCATTTTTTCAATGCTATTGTTATAAGTGATTGTCATTAGATGTATCTATGGTATTTATTCAATTAGAAAGGGCATTTCTAGCCGTGGAGCCTTATCAATTTCATGACTCTTTACAAGTTACAGGTTAGGAATTGGAATTTGGTATGATGCCACCTCTCCCTTGAGTGAATGAGCTAATAAGCTGTCACTCTTTTTAAGTTTACAAGTTACAAGTTGATTTTTGTGAACCTTGCTCATTTGCAAACCATGATTTATGAATATTGAACCCTTATAAAGGGACATGTGTTATTTTACAAGTTTTATTGTTTACATATTGAGATCATCTATCTCACCCCTTTTCCTTGTGTGATTTCAGGTGAACATTATGAGGAGGCAAGGTGATCACTCAAGCAACCTACACAGCTTGGGAAATTTCCTTGTCAAAGTTCATTACTATGCTATGTTATGATGAGTCTCTAGACACTCCAAGAGTTCTTATTTTGGGAGTTTTATTTTGAAATATTTTTCATTTGATAATTCATTTGGAGTCTTAAGTATTTATTTTCTTATGGATTGTATTTAAAGTATATTTTAACTATTCTTTCGCAACTTAAGGTTTTTCTTATAAATGGTTTAATTAAGTTAATCTATGAGATTCGGTACAATCCTAGGCAATATTTTCATATGCATGAGTGGGTTCTACGGGCGTGGGTGACCTTATGCCTCCCCATGTTCTAGGACCGTCATATCTTCAAAATTGGGATGTGACATTTTATTGATAATCATAGCAAAATTCTACCACTTACACTATAAAAAATTATCGATACAGGGATCAATTTTGCAAACCAACACAAAATAATAGGCAACTACTAACTGTTTACTTACTGAAGCTAGCTATGGAAATTAAATTGACAACACTAACCATTTACCAACTAACTACATACTGAAATTAGCAACTAAAAATATTGATTAGTGAAATCTAGCCAGAAAGGTTGGCGCATTAATTTATCGACCATTTTTTCACTGATCACCAACAGAAACTAAATAAAAAGATAGGGCCTAAATTTTAGGCGCATAATTATTTACCAACTGAATTGGCTACAGACATCGACAAATTAAAAAATAAGGTCTGTCAATAAATAGTCAGTAACATGAAAAATTAAAGGGTTTACTGACTATTTACCAAGCACATATAACCCAATAGTCAGGCACAAAAATTGAGAGGATTTGTAAATCACCGACCGATTACTCATCATTTCAAATTTAACAAGTGGCTTTCCATGGCTAAATCAATCAATAAAAAAAAAACATCTATCAATTTACCATCATTTACTGACATCTGCTACCTAAAAGTTAGGTGCAAAAATTTAGTAGGCATCAAAATTTACTGACTGATTCAGCCACTGATAACCATATGTTAGTAAGTGTAATACCCAATGTTTCCCTAACTTATTAGAGTCAGTAATGGTGACACTATAATATTCATCTACTATACCATTCAAGGCCTTTCTAGCATATTAAGAATCATAAGAATACCATAAGCAATCATTTTAATGAATAATGTGACAATGAGTAAAGAATGTAATCAATTTCAATAAGCACTTTTATGATAAAATGAAAGTCAAACTAAGTTTGACTTAATGTGAACTATGTTAAAAATTTATTTGAAATGTGAATATGAAGTGCTAGTGAATGGGCATTAGCATCTCCTAAGTCATTGGGAGATAATAATAGTGTCATGAAAAATTGATTTCAATCAAAGTTACAATGGTACAATAGAAGTCAAACTTAGTTTGACCTAATAAGTCTTTATGAATTACATACTTGAATAATGCTTATGATGGGCTAGAAAATATGCATTATAGAGTGAATAAGATTTATTTAGCAATATCTAGAGTGTGTAGTGATATTAGAAGGTAGAAATATATTAAAGTTAAAGCAATGAAATGAAAAATGCATTAAGTTACCAAGTTTGAAATGTGCATATATGGATTCATTAATGGGCTTTTAGACTCTAAAGCCCAAGCCTATTGGATGGTCGGCCCACAAGGCCCAAGAGTAGAAGAGCATACACTTAACTAGAGTTAGAAATAGCTAACCATGGTTACGTGGGTGTAGAATGAACTAGCCACAAATTTTGACTAAGAAATCACCATTTTTTACTAAGACAAATCATTTTCCAACTTGAATTCTCACTTTTCCTACACCAAAGTCAATATTCATTTTTACTCTTTCCACACCATATGATCACTCTCACCAAATTAGATGAAATTCTAGCCATCTAATTGAATTAGGTCATAGCCATCCATTTTGATTAAATCTTAGCCATTGGATTAAGTGTAATTAAATCACCACCATTCAACTTGCATATATAAATGAAAAGATGTGCAATTTTCTTCATTTTTACAAAAGCTATCACAAAAACACATCCTAATAGAGAAATAGACTCTAAATTTCATGCCACCACCATAGTAATTCAAAACAAGGATTCCCAAGGTAAAAGCTTATGCTCATCTCTTCCTTTACGTGTTCTAAACATGACTTTGGTGCTATAATTGTAAAACTTTCTTTTTCTTCCATCTATATGATTCAGCCAAAAGCAAATATAATTAGAAAATTTTTATTTTATATGTTCTTTGATTAAATATAGGGATTAGGCTTTAGAACTTGATGTATATCAAGTGAAAATGAGCAAGGGAAGCAAAGAGCACATGTAAGGGAACATTAACATTAGATACAGCCTCTCTTTGATTTAGTATAAAGAATTGTTTTAAAATTTATTTGATATTATCTAAGATTATTTGGGATAGGGAATAGTGGTTTGGAAGTGTTAAATTGAATTATAGAAGCTTATTTCAATACTTGAAATTTTGAAGACATAACTTAGGTTAAAAGAGGAAGTTCAAGATCTAATAATTATTTTCCATATTTGATTGATGATATAGGCTTTTTAATATGCTAATTTCATAATTTTATTATCAATTTGAAGATTAGATGACGAATTAATCATTTTTCCAAAATTCTAGGTTTACGAACGAATTGGGGATTTTGAGAACTAAACTTGAATTCATGGAATAAAAGGGGGAATTAAGCTTAAGAATAGTGTAACATGAATTGTATAATGTTAATTTTAAAATTCAATTGATAGAAATAATTTTCCCCAAATTTAATGAATTAGGTTCATTTATGGAATTAAAAAGTGGAAGTAGAACTAGTTCTATTGAATATTGGAAATTATTTAAATTAATTTTAATTGACTATTATGAAGTTGAAATGTGAAATTAGAAGGAAAGGAATTATCTTTCCTTAAGTGAATACATTTGGATATTTGGAAAATAATTAAGAAAAGTGTTAAAATTAGTAACAAGTATATGTATAGTGTGTCTTGACCTTAAAAGTAATAAGTTGTACTACAATGAATAAGATAGAAGTGTTAACAAGTTAAACTAAATTAAACTAATGTCATAACAAGGAAGTGATTGATGTGTAATTGAAATGCAAATGTATAAAATCTAAAAACATGGACAAGGACGTCGTCCAAAAGTGTGAGGAGCACCACTAGCATCAAAGTTAAATGTAAATAGGAGCAAAGGAGCCTAAGGTGAGTACTTTATAATATAATATGATATGTGCCATGTTTTAAAAACCATTGTTGATCAAACAATCCTTATTGAAATATCCCAATTTCTTGTTGAACATGAATTGCCTATTGAATGTTGTATTTGGATATGATATTTCTTAGTGGCATTTGGCCATTGTGAACCTTTTCACATTGATTTCATAATATGATCATTGATGAGAATTATTTTTATATTGGTATAATTTCCATTGAATTCCCTATTGTGAATTCCCTATGATCCTTTTATTGAATGCCTATTAATAAGCAAAAATACCCTTCTAATGTAAGGTAACACATCGGACCTTGTGTACTTGGTATAAGCCTGCGGGTAGGGAAAGAGTACCCAACCTCTATTAGGGGGGAATGTCTAACCATAAAACCTAATCAGTCTTACGTAATGTGATGCATGTGAGTGAGCAAGACTTAGGCCGCCACTTTTTAATTTATATATGTGGGAAGCATTTTGTTTTTAATCAATTACTATTTTTGCTAAAGATATTGTTTCTATCTTAAATGAGAAATTAATCTATAAAGACAATTTTGATTAACATCGCTCCATTGTCATAATGAGCCCATTTTGATAAGAACTCACACGCTTACCCCATATTATATTATTGTACACTCACTGAGCTTTATCTCATTCCTTAGTTGTTTAAATTTTCAAGTAAGATTGATGAGTCAACAAAGTAAATTTGAAGCCCTATTCTTTCGCTTAGAAGTAGCTTTGCTAATTTCAAGTGTTGTGAGTCTTGGTTATATGACTATAAAGATCATTAGTTTAGAGCTCTATGGTTACCAAAGTTCACTAAAATGTCATTGGGTTTACATATATTGTAATTACTAGTATAATAGTGTATGAGTTATGAACATTTGGATAATGACATGAAATACAAATCTGGAAATTTTACAAGTTGAGTACATAAATGGTATTAGTAATTAAGAATTTGGTAATATTTAAAATGATAAACTAGCAATGGGCAATAAGGAAAGGTAAATAGGTTTCGATCTTAGGATAAAGTCCTACAAGATAAATGGTGAAGAATTATAAGTTAAATGTGATTCTACGAGTTTAGATGACTTTATATGTCCCTATACCCTAGGATCGTTACGGCTTAAAAAGTCGATCGTGACAGTAAAGGAATTGGTATGTAATCCATTGGTGAGCTATATTAATAAGAATCAAAAAGGTTTATAATTTACAAACCAATTACTCACCATTTTTATTTGGACACGTGGCATTTGGTGGCCGAATTGGTAAATAAATTATAAGTTTGGTAGGTAGATTATTAGTAATATCAGTCGGTAAAGAATAAAATATATACCTAGCCATTTGACCTTTTCTTCCTCTCTTCTCTTCTTCTTCTTCTTCTTCTTTTCTCCTCCTCTCCTCCCTTCCCGCGATTCCTCTCTGCTACTCCTACTGTTCGGCCGTTGATCCATCTGTTTAACCACCGTTTTCCATCACTAGTTGTCCCTTCTATCAGGTACATTATTTATTTCCTTTTCTATTTTGTTTAATTTCTATGGGGTGTGTGTGTGTGTGTGTGTGTATAATTTTGTTGGTTTGATGTTAATTTCTATGTTGAGTTTGTTGATTTAATTATCTTCTTTGATTAGTTTGTGGGTTTGTTTGTGTAGGTGGGTTTGGTTTTTGTTGATTTTGTTGATAGTTTTATTTATTGAAAATTATAGTTGTGCTAATTTTGTATAATTTTTATGTTAATTTGTACGAATGTTTATACTGCTAAAATTTTTATATTATGTTAATTTTTAGGATTAGATAAATTTTTTGTGTTAATTTTCTATAATGAAAATTTTATTTATGTGGTATGATAAATTTCTATAAATTTATTTTTGTTTTATGAGTTGGTGAAAATTATGTGTGAATTAAATTATTAAAATTTTTCATTTAATAATAATGCAATGGAAATAATTTTCTAGTCGTATTTTAATAATGTAATTTTTTAATTAATCTCTATATTTTTTATTAAATTCATAGAAAAAAATTAATTTGCATAATATTTTTTAATTGATGTATAATTAAACTTCTGCATTTTTTTATAAATTTATATATGCTTGAATTAAACTATTGCGTCTTAATTAATTTTTTTGGAATGGTAATATAATTTCACGCATTATTGTTAATTTATGGTGTTTTTAATTTCAATTTATTTGCACTATTTACCCAATGTGTTAGTTCGATTTTTCACTCTACAAAAGGTAGATATGTTAAATTTTTTTACGTAATTGGCAAATCATAATTACATGCATGTATTGTATTTATATTTATAATGTGAATAAATATATAATTAAACTGGTATAATTTATTATAATTTAGTATGTAATTTGTGATTAATTGACATGTAAATTGTGATTTCATGATATGTAATTCGCAAATAATTGGCATGCAACTTTTAACTTTTCAGCATATAATTTGTAATTGATTGGCATGTAAACTATAATTTACATTAATATTTTGTAATCTTCTATAATTTTTAGTAAACATCCAATATTTAACAAAAAACTAAAATAAAAAAAATAAAATGAAGGTAAATATAAATCAAAATTATAAATAGTATAAAAATAAAAAATTTAACCAAATATAGCAAGAATTAGTAAATTTAAGAAAAATATATTTATATTATAAATATAAAAAGAAGCAATATGTTATATGCCACAAATAAAGATCATGTCAACATAAATATCATATCAATAGTAGGAAAAAATGAAATTAGGAAAAAATATATATATGATTATTTAAAAATATTAGAAGAACAAGTAAAAAAAAAGGCCACAAAATTTGCCACTAGAAAATGCGATTAAAATACATAAATTATCTAAAAATATACAAAGACCAAGGAAAAAATAAATATGCCTTAAAATAAGAAATTTTAAAGCCAAGCATTTCACAAAATATCAAAACTAAAAAATGTAATAATTAATTAGGATTAATCTAAAATATACAAAAATTAAGTTAATAATAATTTTACCGTAAAACAAGAAATTTTAAATGCAAGCACGTCATAAAATAGTAAAAATTGAAAAATTAATAATTAATTCGGATTAAAAATAGGATTAATCCAAAATATACAAAAATTAAGTTAATAATAAATTTGTCATAAAACAAGTATCATGACCCACTTATTAAGTAGTGACAGTCCTAGAGTTTAGGGAGATATATGGTCACCAAATCTGTAGAACCCCATTGATCTTAACATTTTACATATTCCATATTATACCTTATCCCATAATCCAAATCCAATTAATCTTTACCATATTAATTATTACTTTGTCCCTTCATTTAGCCAATGCACTTTAATGCCATTTCCTAACCATTGATTGGAACATCATTCTTAAGTATTAATAAATATTATTCATACATTCTTACTTATAATCATAAATATGTATATGTAATAATTACTACCATTCATTTACAATACTCTCCAACACAATACATTGTAGTACCAAGCCTTCAAATACCATGGAGCTCTAAAAAAATAGTCTTCAAAGTCATATAACCAAGATTCACAACACTTGAAATTAGCATAGCAACTTCCAAGTGGAAGAATAGGGCTTAGAATTTACCTTACTGACTCATCAGCCTTACTTGAAAATTTTAAACAACTAAGAATTGAGACAAAACTCAATGAGTACTTAATAATACAATATGGGGTGAGTATGTGGGCCCTTATCAGGATGAGCTATTATGATAATGGAGCAATGTTAGTCAAAATTTTCAATATGAATCAATTTCTCATTTAAGACAGGAACAATATCTTTAGGAAAAAAAATAAATTCTTGGAAGCATAATACTTCCCACATATATAAATTAAAGAGTGGCAATCTAAACTTTGCTCACTCGCATGTATCATATTACACAAGACTAATCAAGTCTTACAGTTAGGCATTCCCCCCTAATATAGGTTGAGTACTCTTGCCCTACTCGTAGACTTATACCAAGTGCACAAGGTCCGATGATTACCCTACATCATAGGAGTATTTCTGCTTATCAATAGGCATCAATAGAAGGTTCATAGGGAATTCAATGGAAAATATGCCAATGCGACAATAATTCTTATCAAAGGTCACATTATGGAGTCAATATGGAAGGGCTCATAATGGCCAAATGCCATGAAAAAATATCATATACAGATACAACATTCAATAGACAATTCATGTTCAAGAAGAAATTAGGATATTCCAATAAGGATGGTTTGATCAATAATGGTTTATAAAATATGGCACATATCATATTATATTGTTAAGTACTCACCTTGGACTCCTTTGCTCCTATTTATGTTTAACTTTGATGCTAATAGTGCTCCTTGCACTGTTGAATAATATCATTATTCTTGTCTTTAGATTCTACACATTTGCATTTCAATTACACATTAATCACTTCTTTGTTATGTCACTTTTTTGTTATATCATTAGTTTAAATTTAGCTTAACTTGTTAAGACTTTTATATTGTTCATTGTAGTACTAACTTATTACCTTTAAGGTCAAGACACACTATACATATAGTTATTACTAATTTTAACACTTTCCTTAATTGTTTTCCAAATAGCAAAATGTATTCACTTAAGGAAAGATAATTCCTTTCCTCCCAATTTCACATTTCAATTTCATATTACTCAATTAGAATCAATTTAAACAATTTCATATATTCAATGGAACTAATTCCGCTTTCACCTTCCAATTCCATAATTGAACCTAGTTCATTAAATTTGGGGAAAATCATTTCTATTAATTGAAATTTGAAATTAATATTATACAAGTCATATTACACCATTCTTAAGCTTAATTTCCCCTTCAATTCCATGAATTCAATTTCAGTTCTCAAAATCCCCAATTTTTCCATAGACCTTAGAATTTGGGGAAAACCATTAATTTCTCATCCAATCCTCAAATTGTTCACGGAATTATGAAATTAGCATGTTGAAAAGGCCCATATCATTAACTAAATATAAAAAACAATTATTAGAACTTGAACTTTCTCTTTTAACCTAAGTTATCCCTTTAAAATTTCAAGTTTTGAAATAAGTTTCTATAATTCATTTTGACATTTCCAAACAATTATTTTCTGCCCTAAATAACTTTATAATTCATCAAATAAGTTTTAGAATATTTCCCCTTATTTTCTTTAATTTTGGCTAAACCTTAACTCTATTTAAGCTCTTTACTTCCTATGCTTGGTTCCGCTTGTTATAACTTGTGTTTGAAGCCCAAATTCTATATTTCATCAACTAACATACTAAATAAACATTTTCTAGTTTTAATCTCCATTGGCTGATTCATATAGATGAAAGAAATGGAAAGTTTTGCAACTATAATACCAAAGTCATGCATAGAACACATAAAGGAAGAAATGAGTATAATTCCTTACCTTGGAAAGCCTTGGTTTGTGTTTCTAAGATGAAGGGCCAAAATTTAGAGGATGTTCTTCCTCTAGGACTTGAGTTTTATGTTAGGTTTCACAAAAATGGAGAAATTATGCTCATCATATTGCTTATGTATGAAAGTTAAATAGTGGTGATTTAATCACACTTAATCCAATGGTTAGGATTTAATAAAAATGGATGGCTATGATTTAATCAAGTTGGATGGCTATGATTTAATCAAGTTGAATGGCTATAATCTCATCTAGGTTGATGATATTTATCATATGGTATGGAAAGAGCAAAAATGAATGTAGACTTTGGTTTAGGAAAAATGAGAATTCAAGTTGGAAAAGGATTTGTCTTAGTAAAAACTGGTGGCTTCTAAGTCAAATTTTGTGGCTAGCTCTTCCAACATCTATATGTCTCTTGGCTAACCAATTCTAACATTAGAAAATTTATTTTTATCCAACCATGGGCCCAATGGGCTGGCCATCCAAGTAGGCTTGAGCCTTTGGTGTTCAAAAGCCCATTAACAAGCCCATATGTGCACATTTCAAAATTAGTAATTTAATAGATTTTCTATTTCTTTTCTTTCACTTTAGTATATATATTTTTATCTTCTAATATCACTACACACTCTAGACATTTCTAGTTAAATCTTATTCATTCTATAGTGCACATTTTTTAGCCCTTCAATAGAATTGTTCAAGTACGCAAATCATGTAAACTCACTAAGTCAAACTAAGTTTGACTTCAATTGTACCAATGTAACTTTGAATGAAATTAACTTTTCATATAACTATTATTATCTCCTAACGACATAGGAGATGCTAATGCCAATTCACTAGTACTTTAGATTCATATTTCAAATAAATAATTAACGTAGTCACATTAAGTCAAACTCAGTTTGACTTTCATTTTATCATGAAAGTGCTTATTGAAATTGATTGCATCCTTTACTCATTGTCACATTATTCATTAAAATTACTTCTTATGGTATTCTTATGATTCTTAATATTCTAGAAAGGCCTTGAATGGTATAGTAGATGAATATTATAGTGCCACCATTACTGACTCTAATAGGTTAGGAAAGCCTTGGGTAGTACAACAATAAATTTTAAACACAAGTATGTCCTAATTAAGGAAAATAATCAAACAAACCACAACAATACTTACTGGTTGTAATGAGGAAACGATTAAGATCAACCTAAGATTACTGGTCATAGAAAGTGATTACAAATGAAAAACTCATTTTTTTTTCACAGCTTAAATTCCTCACTTTTTGTTGCAAAGATACTCACTCAAGTTATCTATTTCATTCACATTAATTTCATTTAACATGTTGATAATTTTTTATTACCAAAAATCTATCATCTAAAGAGTTCTTATAATATTTAACTAATAAATATTATCTTTAGATTTATCTAATAAATATTATCTTATATTTATCTGATTATTTATATATTGGATATTAATTAGATAATTTAAACTAATTAAATTATTTAAACATTAATCGGGTCAAGCTTCCCATTATGGGTGGACCTAATCCATAAAATCCAACATCTCCCTCTTACACTTAATGGGAATCACAATAAACTCAAGAGAACGTATTCTCTATACTCTGTAATGATCCATACTTAGAAAATAGGCTGTGTGACCAACATACTTCGAGAGCTCAGTGCTATAAATCTATTAGGAATATATAGCATCTAGATTAAATAAATAATTTAGAGTAGTCTTTAGTATGCAATACCTTAGATCATATTATCACATTTTATCATCTCTAATGATCTCATTTATAATTTTATTTTGTATTCACAATTATATTTCATCTCACTGATAAGATATTATTGGTCGACCAGTGAATACAAGTTCATGTAATACTCTAGCGATCTTTCTCTTCTCACGATTCTCTCAACCTTAACTTAATTTGCTTTTCTAGAAATGTCCTATTAAACCATATCATTCATAGTCCTTAGGTAACATTCTAAGATAGCAATCATTAAATCAAGTCTCGAGTAACTAAAAGGAGTCGTGAGGGTATTCTTCGAGGTTCACTTTTTACCTCAGGGTCTCTCACAATATTTAGTTGAGATCTTTACTCATATTACCCTTTGTTGGTCAATTCAAGCACACATGGTATGAATCACGTGCTACAGCATTTTATCCTTTCCCATGGAGCATATGTCTTTCTCAAAATAATGTTGTACAAATGATAGTTTAGATACACTTAGTATCTAACTTGAGTTCACATAACTAGTATTTAAACTTATCTCTCTGGAACTCACATCTGGCAATAAAGATAGATATAGTGAAATGTCTAATCACTTAACCTTGTCATAAGGACCTTTAGTCATTATAAAGGTCGATATATTGAATTTTAAGTTTAAGCTCTCTGTTATCATTTAGATAATAAACTTAAAATTTATCTCATTTCTATACATCACTTAAATGATAGAGGTGATTACATGTAGGAGAGGGTCAATCTTTTTTCTATTCGACACACTTTCTGAATGAAGAATGTAACAAGTAACATTCATATATATGTATGCTAATAAATAGTATTATCATTTAGACATTAATGTTAAATTCATAAACATTGGGAAAAATTTAACAATCTAAGTACATCAACATCTATGTAGTCCTTAAGATTTAGTATGCTTAATAAATACATCTCTAGGAATAGGTTTCGTTAGCGAATCTGCTACCATTTCTTGCATAAAAGTGTACTTCATGTTTACTTCCTTGTGTGCAATCATGTCTTTGATGAAATTATATTTGGTATCTATATGTATGGTTTTACAATGGAATTTAGGGTCTTTTGTATAAGCAATAGCCGCTTGACTATCACAATTGATTAACATTAGTTTAGTGTATCTTTAGTGACCCCCAGATGACCCAAAAACCTTTTAAGCCATACAACTTCTTATATTGCTGAAGAGAATGTCATGAAGTCAACTTCCATCATAGATAAAGCTATACATGACTGTTTCTTATGACTCTAAGATACTCCGCGATCATTAAGTAAGAAGATGAACCTAGAGGTAGACTTTCTCTCATCTAAGTCTCCTCCCCAGTCAGCATTGGTATAGCCTCTCAAATGTAGATCATAGCCTTGATAGCATAATGAGTAGTCAGTAGTTTCATATAGATACCTTAAAATCCTCTTTATAGCTTTCTAGTGTGCTAGGCCTGGGTTAGATTGGTATCTACTTACCATGCCAATAGCATAATAGATATCTGGTCTTGTACACATCATAGCGTACATCAGACTACCAACTGCACTGGCATAAGGAACTTTACTCATTTGTTCCTTTTCCTCTTGAGTCTTAGGACATAATGTTTGGCTTAAGCCTTCGCCTTTAGCAATAGGAGTATCTATGGGTTTGCAATCTTCCATCTTGAATCGTTCAAGTATTTTTTGGATATATGTCTCTTGTGAGAGAGACAATATTTTTCTTAGACGATCTCTTAAAATCTTAACTCCAAGAATATATGTAGATTCACCTATATCCTTCATTTTGAAGTTTAATGACAACTATGCTTTGATGTCATAAACATACTCCTTATCATTTCCAGCTATTAGGATATCATCAACATACAATGATAATATCACAAATTTATCTTTGGACTTCTTAGTATATACGCAATGATTCTCATTAATTATAATAAAATCATATGAAATTATCACATTATAAAAGCAAATATAACATTGCCTAGACGACTGCTTAAGGCCATAAATAGATTTCAAAAGTCTACAAACTTAGTGTTTGTGGCCTTCTCTGACAAAATCCATTGGTTGTTCCATATAAATTTCTTCGTCTAATTCTTCATTGAGAAAAATAGTCTTTACATCCATTTGATGTAATTCAAGGTCCAGATTTGCAACAATAGCTAGAATTAAGCAAACTGAGGTAAAATGCCAAATAGGTGAAAAAGTTTCCTCATAATCAATTCATTCCTATTGTGTGTATCCTTTCACAACTAGGTGGCCTTTGTACCTCTCAATGGTACCATCAGCCCTTTGTTATATCTTGAGAACCCATTTGTTCCTAATAGCTTTTCATCCTTTTAGGAGATCAACCAATTCCTAAACATGGTTGGACCTCATTGAGTCCATTTCTTCTTCCATTGCTTTTATCCATTTGTCCTTAGCAGGACAAGAAAGAGCCTCTTTTACATTCTTTGGCTCATCCTCTTCTACTAGAGTAATCAGAAAAGCTTCACCACCTTTAATCTCAAATCATCAGTAAGGAATGCTTCCACAATTACTTCAATGCAACTGAGATTTATCAATTCTCAAATTGCTCCCACTCGAATCAGGATCACCTTCATTCGCATGAGATGATTGTATCGGAATAGTTATTGAAACTAATTCATCATCTGTTAAAATTCTCCCACTCGAATAAGGTGATTCTAATAAGTGTTGGTCCAAGGTCTCAAATAGTGAAAGGTCTTGAACCACTTCACTTTGTTTAGGAAATTCATTTTCTAAAAATGTGACATCACATAATTCAAACTCAATTACACTTCCACTATCTGGCTCACCTATGAACACATAACCTTTTAAGGTTTTTGAGTACCTTATAAAGATACTGGGAAAAATCATGTACATAGGTGGCACATCTCCAAGGTTTCATAATGCTTAGGTAAGGTTTTCTACCAATTTATAACTCATATGGAGTGGTGGTAACTGATTTTGTAGGCACTCAGTTAAGTACATATGTAGTAGTCAATAATGCATCTCCCCAAAAAAGAGATTAGCAAATGAGCTTATGCCATCATAGACCTAACGATCTCAAGGAGTGTTCCAACACCATTTTGTTGTGGAGTTCTGGGAATACTCAACTGATGTTGTTTTCCTTTTTCATCACATAATTCTCTAAACTAATTAGAGAGATATTTGTCTTTAATGCTTTTATTTTTCCATCTAATTGATTTTGAACTAAGTACATATAACTTCTAAAACAACTCATTGCTTCAGATTTATGAGAAATCAAGTAGACAAAACCAAATCGAGTGAAGTCATTAATAAATGTGATGAAATAATAAGCTCCATGCCTAAATCTCACATTCATAAGACCACACACATCATAATGAATTAATTGCAATGGAAAATTAGCTCTAGTTCCTTTTCCAAATGGTTTTCTTATGGTTTTTGCAGCTAGACAATGTTCATAAGTTGACAATTCTACTTTGTCAATATCAGCCAATAATCCTTCTTTGGTTAGTCTATTCATTCTTTGTTGATCTATATGGCCAAATCTAGCATGCCAATCATTCACATCATGCTCATAATCATGTAAAGTTGTAAACATAAAAAAAATGATATTACAACTACTAAATTCATAATCCAAATCCATCATTATAAAACCATCCAGAACATAACTAGAACCATAAAAAGTTGTTCCCAAAGACAAATTTACACATGTATCATGGAAGTTCCAAGAGAAACCTAGTCTAAGCAACATCAACATTGAAATTAAATTCCAATGAATTAGAGGAGCAAATGGTACATCATGAATGAACAAGGTTCGACCACCACACATGACTAACTTGCATGTGCCAATCCCTTTAACTTTAGCTCTCACATTATTCCCCATAAATATCCACCTCGCTCCATGCTAGACTTATCGAAAATCTATGAAAGCTTCTCTATCCTTTGCTACATGGTCTATGGCTCCTAAATCTACAATCCATAAAGGAGGTGAATCAGTTAGAAAAATAGAGCTAGAAACACAAAGTTCTCTAACATATACGCAATGAGGTACCTTTTCAGATTCAGTACAATCATGAGCAAAGTGACTACATTTGTTGCAATTATAGCATCTCACATTTGCTATGTTCCTCTTTTAGTTATGCATTTTCTTACCATGTTGGTTTTGTTTAGGCTTCTTGCTTGACTGAGCCTCACCCTTCCCTTTGTCTAACTAGGGCCCACCTTGACGCTTGTGCTTACGCTCTAAATCGCTTTTTGAGCTTAAACTAGCCATGTACACCTCAGTACTTGACTTGGCAGCTTCAAGGCGATCCTCTTCTAACTTGAGGTGGTGCATAGCATCTTCTAAAGTCTTAATAGTCTCATTGTGGATCAGATGCATCTTCATATGCTCCCAGTTATGAGCTAACGATCTGATGACAGCTTGGACTTGTTGCTCATTTATCAAAGTATGACTAGCATCTTTTAATTCAGTTATCATGTTTGACATTTGTCTCAAATGTTTTCTCATTGTGTGCTCTAGACATTTTTTATAAGTGTCAAACTTGATAGTTAGCAATTCGAGTTTGGTGAAAGACAAACCTCCAAACTTCGTCTTTAATGTATACCACATGTCCTCAGCATTGTCATACTTTCAGAACTCACACATGACATCATTTTCCATATTGCTCAGCAATGTAATGCAAGCCAAAGAGTTCTTCCTTTTCCAAGCTTCATAGGCTTCACAATCCCTTCTGTGTTGGGCCGTGTTGCCTTGTTCAAGCTCTTCTATAATAGTGTTCAAAGTCCCAAGAGCCTCCTGCTCTTCTAGCACATACTGTATTTTCATGCTCCAAATCTCATAATTGTTGCCATTTAGTTTCTCACCCTTATTGAGCTCATCAATAATATTTTTTGAAGTAGTAGTCATATCGTAGAACATAGAGTTCTATAAAAGACATACACATAATAATTAATGTCTAGCAATACATACATCTACTTTGCCATCTATTAATCATACTGATAGTTATTTTCAATAGTTCTAGAATCAAGAGGTCACATAGTTTCCAATCATCATCTAAGATCTTAATGAAAAATAATTATTAATTTATTCATGCAAATTATTATTCTTAAAGTTACTAAAACTTTTAGAAAATTTCCATATATCTTATGAATGTCAAATGCAATTTATTTATATTTAATTATGCAAATTAAATACATCAATCAATTAATATAAATATAATCAATTGAATTAAAATAAATGCATATCAAAAAACAAATATTCATATAAACAATATTCCAAACAAAAATTCATAAAACCAATATTAAAATTAGAAAGAAATTCTAATATAATGATATAAGTATTTAACACATATGGAATTCATAAGCTTCTTATAATCCTTATAAGGCCAAGGAAGAATGATGAAATTTCAAATGGACCAGAACTTGACTCCACTACTACAATCGTCTTTGCAAAATCCCCTATGAAAAATTTTACACATCTTGCATAAGATTCACAAATCCTGACATCTAACCATAACAGGTCTAACGTATATCTGTAGCATAGAGGTAGAGCTGACTTCAGAGCTTCATACCTCTCAAACTACGTGAGCAAACCACCTTCCCAAATAATTTCTTATATGCAATCATTAACGATAATGATCTAATCAACCATATGCTTTACTCGATCACTAGAAGGCTCAGTTACTAAATTTTTTAGATTTTTAATCATCTTTTTCACTATTCTTCATTTACTTGTAGTCCTAATAACCTTAGTAGTCCTAACCATGACTGCCATAATTTTCTGTAACAAATATAGAAAATAATTTCATTAAAATGCAGTCAAGAAACACTAATTACCATGATTAGAAATAAATTTTAATCAAGTTATATACTTATACGACTCATCGTACCACAAAATATTCATAGAAAAAATTTCAAATTTTTCTAAGATTAGAAAATAATTTTTCTGAATTTTATTGTTTAAAATTTAATTACAATTATTTTTCATAACCCAAAAGTTAATTTTCACTATTAAAAATTAATTTTATTAAACCCAAAAAATTAGGATAATTAAAAATAAAAAATTTAGAAATTTTTGGGAAAAAATTGGGGTCCAGAGGGTTCAACACGCTCCCCCACGTGCCATGTAATTGGTTGTCCAACCCTTTTTTTTTTTTTTAATTTCTACATATCAAAACAACAAGTCATTGGTAGAAATGACATGTCATTTCAAGTAAATGATGTCCTTGCCAGCTAATCCAAATGACACATCATTTGATATGTTTCTTGGCTGTCCGTTCTGCCTATCATGTGTCGATAGTGGTGCATACAGTCCACGTGCCGCCACAGAGGTTGTTTCAGACTTCAAAATTTTTCTAGATGGAGTTTGTTAGATCTTCGAGTTCAATGGTTCAATTATTTTCATTACAAAAGGCCTTTAACAAAATGTTTGAATTACATGCATATTTATGGAGATAAGATTAGTTAAAAAAGAACTATTCATCTTCTTCTTAATTTCTAGCAAACATAATAGAATTGCATGATCCAATGACCAACTTTGAAAGCTTATATCTCACTCTCTAATAATTCAAATCATGCATATAATATATCGATTCGAAGATTGTCAAACCTACTTTCTAATGATATCAAAAACATTAAACAACATGCTTCAAGTAAAGAGAAAACAATGCTACAATAGGTAATGATGATCACAAACATAACAACAAAAATTTGTCCAAAAAAAATTTATTTATACAACAAACAAGTATTTTGAACTAAATTAATTTATATAGCTTATTGTGAGGCCTCGCTTGAGCACTAATCTGATCCGCTAAAGCGAATCGAAATGCTTATTTGGGAAAGAACTCACGAGGAAGCTCTCGGGCTTATCTTTGATAGGTTTGAAAATTATTTCTTAGAGTCACTACCTTAATTTATTTTATTTAGGAAAATATAAGGAAAAAACCCATTTGACTTCAATTATAACCCAAAAGAAAAAGGATCACTAGCCTCAAAACCAAAGAGGATTTGAGAACTAGGATTTCAGTTTATTTTAATAAAATAAATTTGGCCAATTAATATAAGAGTGACTTAAAATATATTTCATGAACAAACTAAAATGCATGAACAATTTATAATATGCATGATCATTGATTCCACATATCCAATAATAAATACAAGTAATAGTCTAAAAGAAAGTTAACATTACAAATAAAATCTCAAACATAGGGGATACCTCCTCTAGCCTTTATGGGTTCTAGGGAAGTCACGCATTCCCCAAACTAATCCTAATAATAAAGCAAAGAAACAAACACAAAAGTAAGTGAAGAAGGTGATAGGGGGATAGTTTTAATTGGATTTGATGCCTAAACCAAGCATGCCTACTTATCCCTTTGAATGGGAATCAGAACCCATGTAGTTCTCCCTTATTACGAAAGGGTTAGTTTAGCCTAGCAACTTTATCATGTTTTGATTGATTAATTAAAAGAGGGTTGAGTTAATTAATTAATTTAATTGATTACTGAGTTAATTAGCTAGCAACCTGGATGAATCAATTTAATTAACTAACTAAAAGAGGCAAGGAAATTTAGACAACAGAAAATTAAAGGAAAGGGGAACTTACCTCAAATGGCAGGCGGCGGTTGGCCTTGGATGGCGGGTCTCGGCGGGCTACGGGTGGCCTTGGATGGTGGGTAGCAGTTGGCGTTGGATGGTAGGTGGCGGCTAGCCTTAGATGGCGGGCAGCGGATACAAGCCTTGGGCAAGAGACTTGCCTCGAACAGGTAGGCAAAAAGCCGTAAACTAGTCGAGTAGGAATTAAGGAAAAACCCCCCAACTCGCTTTATGAAGCAAGGAGCAAATGCAAAGCATTTTCTTGAAGTTATTACTTTTCAAGCTCTAGAAGTTCGTCTTTTGAAGTGTAGGGAGGCCCTCTATATATAGGAGGAGGTTTGAAGTGTAGAAAACACAAATTTCCAATGTGAGATTGTAAAAAATTGGATTTTCACCGGAGTTGCCGTAGAGTGTTTTATGGCACTGCAGAGCTCTTTGCAGCTATACCGTACAGCTCTTTGTGGTTCCATAGATCCACAAAGCTCTGCGGTAACAGGCCTCGCTTTCGCTCGTTTCGCTCGTTCTTCCTCGTTTCTCATCCGTTTTACACGATTCCAGTTGTGTTATACTCATTACTTAGTCCTAGATAATTTGAAAGAGTTCAAATGTCAAAAAGAAATATTTTGATTTTTCCATTTTGAGAGCTTTTGACTTTTAAAGGTTTGTTTACCAAGCCTAAGTACTTCAAAGGTTCAAACACATACTATAAGGTGCAAAATTAAGGGTTCACAACTGCCCCCTCATCAGAATTGTCTTTCTCTAAAAGGTGATTCTGATGATAGTGAACCTGAGGGTGGGAGATGGTAAAAGGAACCAAATTAATGTCTAGGTTAGAGTTTAGACATTTGGGTGAGAGGTGTGGTTAAATTTTAGGGAAGATGCCTCTAGTAAATTTAGGAGATCTAGCAGCTGGTAGTATGTGATAATTGGTAGGAGCTAAAAGTGATGTTCTTGTCTAGTAGGAATCGAGAAATAGTGATGATGACGACACTATCTAGTAGGAATTAATGAAGTGGTGGTGATGATGACCCTGTTTGGTAGGAATTAACAAAGTGGTGGTGATGATGACCCTGTTTGGTAGGAATCGATGAAGTGGTGGTGGTGATGATCCTGTCTGGTAAGAATCGACGAAGTGGCAGTCCTATCTACTAGGAATGATGATAATGATCTTGTCTAGTAGGATTGAAAGCGACGATCCTGTTTGGTAGGAATTGACAAAGTGGTGATCCTGTTTGGTAGGAATAATGATGATGATCCTATCTGGTAAGATTAAAGGCGACGATCCTGTCTGGTAGGAATTGATGAAGTGGTTATCCTATCTAGTAGGAATGATGATGATGATCCTATCTAATAGGAAAGAAGACGATGATCCTATATGGTAGGAATCGATGAAGTGGTGATCCTATGTGGTAGGAGCAATGATGATGATGCTATTTGGTAAGATTGAAGGCGACGATCTTGTCAAGTAAGAATCGATAAAATAGTGATCCTGTCTAGTAGGAATGATGATGATGATCCTGTCTAGTAGGAAAGAATATAATGATCTTGTCTGGTAGGAATTGACAAAGTGGTGATCCTGTCTAGTAGGAAAGAAGACGATGATCTTGTCTAGTAGAAATGATGACGATGATCCTGTTTGGTAGGAAAGAAGACGACCCTGTCTAGTAGGAATCGATGAAGTGGTGATCCTATTTGGTAGGAATGATGATGATGATCCTGTCTGGTAGGAAAGAAGACAACCTTGTCTAATAGGAATCGATGAAGTGGTGATCCTGTCTAGTAGGAATGATGATAATGATCCTGTCTGGTAGGATAAAAGAGATGATGATCTTGTCTTTCTTCAAGAGTTTTGACAATTTGCCTTGATCCATTATCCTGTTCAATGCAAAAATGCCAAATAATTATGCAATGATATGATAACTTGGACCAGTGAAGGGTCAATTCTAATATAAAAGTGTTGATTTTTGGGAGAAAGATGCCACCATTTCAAAAAGTGAATATTTGGAAGGGATGTGCCCCCACTTTAGAATGATAAAGGAAAGTGGTTTGGTCATTTAGTTTTTGGTTGATTGGCTAGCTCAGAGGTGAAGAAGGCATGTCAAGTGTGAGATTGGTTGGTTAATGGCTATCAGTTCAGCCTAGGAAAAGGTCATTCTAGAAAGTCAAGCAAGGTGTGCTCTTGGAAAAAATTAGGCTGTTCAATTTAGATAGGTCTAACTTTGGTTTGAGGCTGAATTGGAGAGCTGGATTAGGAAGGTAAGGTTTTTGGAGATAATTAGATTGGAAGGTTTGGCAAAGGTCAACTTGTGGGGCTTACCTTCAGAGAAGGCTCAGTCAGGTCTAGCACTTCGGTTTCGCCAGGTTACAACCTTTAGGGAGTTTATTTGGAAGACTTGGTCAAGTTCTGCCTTTGGCTTGATTAGGTCTAGCTTAGAAGATAGGTCAAGCTTGGAAGTTAGTTAGGGAAGGTTTGGTCAGATTTGGCTTTGGAGGAGATTATGGTCTTTTGTGAATGGTGAAATTTAGGCTTAGGCTTCTTAGTTTGAGCTTCATGGTGAAGGCTAGGCTTGGGCTTCATAGTTAAGGCTTTTGGAGAGTGGTTTTTATGATGAAGGCTTTTGGGCTTACGCTTCATAGTGAAGGTTTTTTGGTTTGGGCTTCATGGTGAAAGCTAGGCTTGTGCTCTTTTACAAGGGTGCTTTGGACCTCTTTGGAAGATGGTTACTTTTATCTCAAATATGTTGTTCCAAGCTTTGGTCATAAGGATACCGCAGGCTCATGAATAAGGATTTACCCTTTGTCATAGTTGCATTTAATTTTCTTTCCCATCATACAGTTGGCAGGTTCTGACACAATTGGATTTTTTTAGGTGATGTAATCTGCCAAGGAGGTTTTTTTTTTTTTTTTAACTTTGATGAGATTTTGCCAATGAGACATGGGATGAGCCTTGACTAGTTCAAGTCCTTCTTTTGTGGGACATGACTTGATTTTGGTTGTGCTAAAAAAAGCTAGCTTTAAGGGTGATGAATCTTGAAAGACTTAGGATCTTTGGTTGTGGCTTGAGGTTTAAAGGTGGGCCAGAAATTCTAAAAAAGGTCGGGGAGGTTATATGATTTTGCTATTTGTAGCATGATTCACAGAAAAGAACAAGCCAAGTTAATCTTGTCATTTTGAGATTGAAGAGAAATTTAAGGCGACACTCTATTGGCTTGAACATAAATGACAAACTGGCTGAAAGGAGGTGCCCTAAGGAGTGGCTGAAGGACTGATGAGAAAAGAAAACTTGGGGATTTTGCTCCCAATGAGAGATAAGAACATGACAGACTAGTAATATGAGAGATTGTGTCTAAGCTCTTTGAGCTAAGTGACAAAACCGATTATCAAAAGATGATGACGACCTAGAAGAACATGCCCCCACTATGAGATAAGGGCGTAGAAGACAATGTGATTTTAGAATATGAGCCAATAGCGAGAAAGGATGACTTTGAAGATATGAGACGAGATGGATTGATTGAACCTAATTTGACAAACTTTAAATGATATGAAGGAAGATAACTAGGATGAGCTTTCTCTCCCTCTCTCTCCCCTTTTTTTTTTGTTTTTTTGCTCTAACTTTTTCCTAAGCTGCCTTTTTCGGGTTTTTAACTTAACAAGCTTAGATTAATGAAGTTTAGGAGAAAACATTCCACCATGATTTGTCACTTTTCTTCACTTTGAGGGGCTTTAACATTCGAATTTTGGATTTGAAGAACTTATTTCCCTTTGTTGAGGTGTATCGTTTAATTTTGTGCTTCAATTATTTGATGAGAGGTCTATTTCTTGACTTTCTTTGGATAGGAGCTGGCAAATCAATTATTGATGGCACCTCAATTGTGGTGGATTTAATTGATGTTCATTTCTCTTTTTCTCTCTTTTCTCTTTTTTTTTTTTCTTTTTCTCTCTTTTTTATTTTCAAAGCTCATCCATGTTTAGACAAGTGCATAAATAATTAAAAAGATGTGAATGTTTTATTACAATGGAAAATTTTATTACAAGATGACAAAAAAGAAATCAACATGATTGACAAAAAATAAAAGAAAATAAGATGACAAACTCGTACTTGAATTTAGACTCAGACTTTAGGATTTGGACTCAGACTCAAACTCAAACTTGGAGATTTAGACTTAGACTTGGAATTCAATCTCAGACAAGTCAGATTAGTCAAACTTGAACTCTTCCATGTCATGCCTCTTGTGGGGTTGAATTAGGTTTTACTTTGGGAGGGATGTTGTCACCACTGTCAATCAGATCCTAGATTCTGTATCCCAAAGCTTTGCATGCATTGGTTTGGTGCCCTGCTCCTTGATGATATTCACAATATTCATTAGGGTGATAGCTCTTTGGTAAGGGATTAGGAGGGACTCTTGGCTCCAAAGGTTTTATCATTCTTGCCTCCAAAACCTTCTTATAAACCACTACTAATGGAACTCCCAAATCTATGAAAGGCCTTCATCGAGATTACAAAGGTTACCAGCCAATTATGGCAGCTTCCTTTATATTCTCCTGCTCGACATCAATAAGGGGAGTGTAGGTGTCCATATTCTTCCATTCAGTAAAGGCGAGGGGAGTGGAGATATTGCTTTTCTTGCACCCTTTTTCCGTTGTGGGGGTTTGCTCTAATGCATCGATGTTAAGTTCCAAAGGTCTCTTAATAGCAAAAGAGGTGGAGTTTGGTATCCTTCTCATTGAAAAATGAAAGGATACTAAATTGTCCAATAGTGGATAGTTCAAAAAGTTCATTGCCTATATAGCTTGTTGTTTCATTTGATTTCATACCCTAATTTGAAATTTCAGTATCATTTTTGTCACAACCCATCTTTGAGCCATGACTGTCCTAGGGCATAGGGAGACATAAGGTCACCTAAACCCGTAGAACCCTCTTATAAGTTATAACTGCCGAAGAAAACCATGCTACCCTTATCTCAAGATCAGAACCTAAATAACTATTCCTTATCATCGATTACTATATCAAACATCTATATGATAAACATTTACCATTTTAAATTTATTTTCATGCTTATTGCTTTTGAACTCCATTTTCTAGTATTTTAATTACAACTCGTTCATATACTGCTCAAGTGCTCAGACTAAAATAAAATAATCCCAAATCATATACATACTAAGAATATTCTAGATTATATCATTATTATAGACCTTAACAATCCATGGGGCTCTAGAGTAAAACTTCCAAAAAACAACATAGTATATACAATATAATACTAAAAGTAGCAATGCAATTTCCAAGTAAAGACACAGAACTTGGAATTTACCTTGCTGATCTATCAGCTGGTCCTGAAAATAAACAACAACTAAGGGATGAGACAAAACTCAGTAAGTACAAAATAATATCATGAGGATTAAATAACGATGTATGCTCAAAGGTGATCCTTATAGCAATAAAGTAAAGTGGATTAGAAATTATTCTTATGGAACAATTTTCCCATATATATATATATATATATATATATATATATATATATATATATATATATATATATATATATATATATATATATATATATATATATATATATATATATATATATATATATATATATATATATATATATATATATATATATATATATATATATTATATCTTTAGCAGAACAATTCCTTTCTTGGAAACGGTATGTTTCCCTCATAATCAATTGAGTAGTGGCATACGCCTTACTCACTCCCATATACCTCATCACATGTACAACTAATCAGGCCATATGTACTAAGGACCTTAAACCCTTCCCAGCTAAGGTTCAAATATTCTTTACCTTATCCGTGGGTCCATTACCATTGTGCACAAGGTCTGATGTATTGCCCCCCATTAGAGGGGTATTATGCTTTTCATGGTATCATTATAATGTTTTTCCTTTCTATCCATGAAATGATTCAATGGATAATATATCAATATACAATTAGGTTCTCATCATTAATCACATTATATTATCAAAGCAATACAGACTCAATTGGCCAAGTGCCATAAAAGAATATTTTTATTCAATTTAGCTTAATAATAAAAAAGGCAAGTAATGTTTGCCCAAGAATTGCAATGCATTCCAGATAGGAAATGATTGAACTTTATGCTCATATTTAAGGCACAAGTTGTGGTATATTATTAAGCACTCACCTCTTACTCCTTAGCTCTTATATCGATAAACTTAATGCAAAATATAGCGAGGTTCCTAGGTATCCCAAGTAATGCCTTTGCCTTTCAATTCTACAAATACATCCAAACAATGTACACCTATTTCTATTCCTTTAACTTTCTAACCAAACTCTAACTATTTCGTATAAACATATCATTCATCAATGTCTCATATCATTTACTCCTTGCTTACACATGTGATAAACTAATTTAATATCTTTTAAATATCCCCCATAACTTAATTAAGGAAATACATGTAACACTAACATATAATTACATTCTCAATGATCTTATTATAGGATCATGAATGAAGAAATTGATAAAAATGTTAGATAAAATAATCTAGCAACAAGTCACAAACACTAGGACAACTATCCCAATATGGCTAGAAATATAACTTAAGCTCACCCTAACCCTTAGTTAACTTATTTTAACCTTAGTTTAGTTAAGTCCCACCAAATTCAAACCTTGGTGGGCTGGCCATTCCATGGGCTTGGGCCTTGAGTCCAAAGCCCATTATCAAGCCCACTCGAGCACGTTTTCCGAACTCAAAAATTTTCTATGACTTTTTTCCTTTCTTTTCACTTGGCATTTTAAATTCTACCTTCCCATATCATAATAAACTCAAACAAAGATATATTGTCTTAAATTAATTCAATAAAATGTACATAAACATTCACACTTTATAAAAATACACAATCATGCACTTAGCACCAAAAAGTGTTTCTTTCATCCCATCACTATATCATTGGTACTATACTCATAAAATTTATATTTTATGGTACTATTATAACTCTAATGAGCTATGGAAACCTTGGGTATTATAATTTTCTATGTGTTCTCTTAGTGTATATTGAAATGTGTCATAATTTTTTACATATTTTAATTGGTGCAATAGGAGAACTATAGGGAGATATTGCCAAAATTTCTACATGAGTATGAATTTTGAATAGATCAATAATAGTTGATCAACAATGTGTTTCTAAATGGGTTAGGTTCATACCATATAGGGAAGGAGATACAAGGAGTTAGATTAAAGACAGGTCTCAAATTAAGATATCATCTGAAGAAGCATTCCAATAAAGTGATGTTACTTTGCATTGCATCAAAATTAATGAATATGAGTCTCCTAAATCTTTAGATGATTCGAATAAGGGATTTGTTGATTTAGGTTAAGAAGATAATGATTTAGATTATGAATCTGAGTTTGAATATCAACCTAAATTAATATATGATCTTATTGATGATAATTATGTAATAGAAAATGATTCTAAATAATTGTAATTTTCTATTTCAATTATGTATTTAAATTCTTTAAATTATATAAAGATATCATTGTTAATTTTCTTTAATGTTTCTTTGTTGTTTAATATTTTTTCTCTAAATTCATATATTTTTATATGTGGTTAGATATAGTATATGTACATTTTAGTATATTAATGCCATAGATAATAGATGTCAAGGCATGTGGCATCTACTGGTGATGATACAAGTAAAGGAGGTCGTGGTCACAGATGTATTACTGCTCGTGGTCAGGTTACATTTCTAGGAGGTCAACTTTTGATATGTCTACCTCTAAGTCCATCCACTGCTTTACCACTAAGCTCTTCCTTTTGGACAATCTACTTAACCATTCATAGCACCTACCACCGATTCCCTCTCCCTTGCAACCTTTCTTATTTTCATTGTCCCACCTTCTTCCACTGCCCCACCTTCTTCTTCCACTGTGCCATTTTATTCAACTGCCCCACCTTTTTCCACTGCCCCTCTTTCTTTTACCACTTGTGGACCACATCCTCCTGGTCCATTTCTTCTAGGCCTACTACTATGGCTAGTGCAGATAATGATGATGATGGACCATATCATTATCCTACTTATTTATCCAGACTCACCATGCAGGGTGATGAGTATTATTATCAAACAATTTAATATTTGTATTTCTTGCATCATTTTATTACCTCCACTATTTGTAACTAACATTTAATTTTTTTGCATTCTATATTAAATTGGTACTATGAGGAAGATCACGAGGATCTTTAAGATCAAAATAGATCTAGATGATGTCACCTAGAAGAGAGTGCCATATGACATAGAGGAATACTATTAGGAAGAGTTTAAGATATGTACATAATATTCATTAATAAGTATAAATCCTATAAATATATTTATATAATAATAATTATAGTCAATGATTTATTTTTACTTTGGGGACTATACTAAATTCGGTTTTATTTTTTAAAATTTTGCAGAAGTACTATATCTGGGATCAGGCGATTGACGGCTCAATTCGTATAGCCTTCTTTAAAAAGGTTGTCAAGATGTACAAGGATCTCATATAAAAGGTCAAGTAGAAGAAGCCGAGGACCTAGATGTAATAACCCACACCTATCCTAAAAATTTTCGTGAAAATTTACTTGATTTAGAACTATTATGGTTAAGTGTGTGCTTTTGTGAAAATTAGACAGAATGTGGCATATTAAATTAATTTTAATACGTATAATATGAGTTGTTATTGTGAATTAAATGATTTAAATGAAGTATATTTGCATAAAAGAATTTATTTTAAATAAAATGAATTTTCATGCATAAAGACAATTTTTAAGCATAAAATGATTTTATTAGTATTTTAAAATAATTTTTAAAATAAATATTTTGGAGGAAATATTACAGGAATAATAAGAAAAATATTCTTTTTATTTTAATTATAATTCGCCCAAAATTTAAATAAAAAGCCCAAATATCTAAAAACCCACTACACTGAAATCCTCCTAACCTATTTCATTAAAGGTATTAGTGGGAATTGCACCCAAACCCTAATATATATTGTAAAAATTTGGCCAGCCTAGGGTTCCAGCAGCCATCACTTTATTTTTTGTATATCTTGCCAGAAAAATTCTCTCAAAATATTTCTCTTAACCGAAATTAAGAAAGCACCATTCAGTTTCGCGATTTCTTGACTCTAATCATAAGTTTTCCTACTATTTCAATTTCTAAACTGATTTTTATGAAATAAATTATGGGAAAATTATTTTGAACTGGTTCATTACTGATTTTTACATATTTAATTCTATTTGGGTGAGTTTTTGGGAGAGAAAAACTATTTTCTACCGAAAACACAATTCTTTCCGCGAGATTTCTCTAAAGGTGAATTATATAACTTAAAATCACAATTTTTATCCGTAAACATCACTAGAGGGGGGTGATTTGTGCATTATTGTTTCTACACTGATTTTTTGATTTTTTTTGATAAAAATATTTGATTAAATTATATTTCTGCATATTTCTGTGATGACCGGAAAGTTTCAGAAACAAAGGATTTTAAGGTTTTTGTGCTAAAACTTAGAAGTTGGAAAATTTCATTATTAAATTAATATGTGGCTGCCGATTTGTGTGAGAAAGCATTCTAATATGATGTTTGTTTTGTTTAGATGAAAAATAATGATTTGAATTATGTGTCAGTATATTACTGTAATGAACGAAAAGCATAGAAAGTGCGAAAACTCATGATTTTCAGCTAAGTCTTAAAACTTGGGATTTTTTTGTATAAATATTATCTATGGCTGCCGAATCATGTATGGCTATATTCTAAACTAATATTTACTGTAATTGAATGAAAAATAATGGTTTAAACCACCTGTTTACATATTTCTAAAATGACCGAAAAATACTGAAAACAAGAAAACTCATGGTTTTGTATCCTATAACCCAAAAGTTGAATTTTCATGCATAAGCAATACTAGATGTGGCCGATTCATGTGAATTAAAATTCTAAAATGATTTTTGTTGTGTTTACATGAAAAATCTTGGTTCAAACCATGTTTTTGCATATTTCTAAAACAGACAGAAATGCGAAAAGAAAGAGAATTTAGTTTTCCTTTCGGTGATGAATTCAGCCTACATTAATATTTTTGTTTTATAATTTTTATGTGATGTGTTTTGATGATTATTGACATGTATGTATGTATAATAAATGATAAAATTGCATATTAGTTGAAGGTATGACCCTAGATAAGCTTAAAGGCATTTTGGTATACTTAAGGTAACTTAAGGTATCTTAATCTTGTATTATGATTAGAATGTAAATGTGATTAGGAAATATGGAACTAGATGTTATGATGACTTGATAATGAATACATGGTTTGGAGTTGATGAAGTGATAAATGAATAAAAAGGATCACAAGAGTTAAGCATGACACTTAAAAGGTTAATTGTTAAGTTGACATGTATGGAAGCATAAAGTGTATTAAGATGATTGCTAAAGTGAATTGATATTGAGGTAATAATATTGTGATGACCTTAGAAAGGTATTGACATAATTATAATGTGTTTTTCATGTGAACCTATAAGGCCTAAGTGTGCAAGACTTTTAAAGTCAATGTGTTATGTGCAAGTGATGAGTGCACCTATATGTGAACTCTAAGTGTATGTGTATGCTATATGTGCATGGGATAGTTATGAGATAGGAGCATCATGAGTAAATAAATACTAAGTATTAAATTAAATATTATGTTAGAGTTTGAGGAGCTTTAGAAGTGCAAAGGGACTACATATACTAGGAGCAAAGGAACCCCAAGGTGAGTAAACGCTGTGTTCATGTTATAAAAGTGAACAACATTATGTTGTGTTATAAGAATGTGATATATTGTTATGTAAGCCTTTGCGATCTTTGAAACCCAAGTTCTTTTTATCCTAAAATTTGATTAAGTGATTTCTTTGTAAAGCTTGGGTTGCCAAAGGAAATTTGGTCCAAAACTATTTTGTTTATCCAATGAGAATTTCTCGTGATTTTCACCCTAACTTATATTCTTTCTGGAACTACACTATCATTGTATCTTTTGTTCGAAAGTTAAACCACTATTGTTGTTGGGATACATATTATTGTTGCCTTATGTGATATTGTTATTTGTGATTACCATTAGCTCTAGCTATTGTACCTTTTAATCCTTTATGCAGAATCCTTGTGCTGATATGGGAAATCATCAAAACCTGTGCACATGATCTTAACCCGATGGATAGGGGTAGTATATCCACCTCAGCTAGAAAGGGGCGGTTCTAGCCGTGGAGCCTGATCAGCTTCATGCCTTATAAGTGATAAGAGTTGAAATTTGGTATAAGGCCACCTCTCGTTAATATGTTCAAGTGATAGAACAATAGCCTTCACTCACTATGTGTTATAAGTGTGATTTCTGCAACCTTGCCAATTGAAACCTTGCTAAATTAAAACTTGACTCATGAATATTAAATCATGAACTATGTGTATAAGCTATGTGTTTCCTTTTCAAAGGAATATGTGATAATGTATGTGCTTTATCGTTTACTCATTGAGATCATCTATCTCACCCTTTTTCCTTGTGTGGTTCCATGTGAGCAAATGTGAGGAGGCAAGGTGATGGCTCAAGCATTATACTTCGCTTGAGGGATTCCTTGTCCAAGCTATTCATAATACTATCTTATGAAGTCTTATCATTAGATGCTCCGGGAATATTGATTGATATTTATTTTGAGATATATTATTTTTCCTAAGCTCCAAATGGGATATGAATATTATTTTCCTTATGGATTTTATGTGTAATGTTTAATTATAGACTACCGCAATTAAAGGTATTCATCTAAATGTTTTAAATGAGTTATTGTAAGAGTTTTGATACAATCCTAGGCATGAATTGTTTATGTGTAAGTGGGTTCTATGGGCGTGGGTGCCCTTATGTCTCCCCATGTTCTAGGACCATCATATCTCTAAGGTTGGGATATGACACTGGATGCCTGACAATACCTAGGAGTCGCTGTAGAAGCATTAGGATACTACCGATCATAAGAGGATATCTAAGTAGGCTATCAAGAATAGGGAGTGGAGAAGGGCAACATAGCTTCCAGTGTGTCTAAGCACACCGGAGGTTTTATATCTCACGAGGAGCATGCTAGACAATTACTAAGTATTTTTTTCATAATTTATTTTGTTTTTAGAGTATGCATAATAACAATTGTTAGTATTTATATATATTTATTGTAATTCTTAATAGGCTCGACAGTTAGCTCGAGAGGTTGATCCCATCAAGCTTTTCAGTGTACACACATATGAAGAAGTATGATGGGAAGAATTTTATTGACTTACGATCAAAGCGGATTCATGTAACTAATAAACTTTACTTCAAAATAAAATTAAAATGCAAAATATAATTTTGAGCTATTATGATAATAATTATTATTGTATAAAATGTAGGAGGATATCATGAACCTCTACAAGCATATGTCCTAGCGATCTCCTAAATCCACTGAGCCCACACCTGTAGATGAGAGAGACCTGTATCTCATGGCTATTGGGAGATTCAAGAAGGGGAAGGTATACGAGATTGGTTCACAGGTATGCAGATATTATTGAGATCCTAGTGCTAGTTCATCTTTTGCTTCACCTCTACCACCGCCTCCTACAACTGAGCAAATGCAAGTGGAGATAGACATATGAGTTCAGGAGGCAGTAAGAGATATTCAGCTACAAATACAGCAATAGATAGAGCAACAGTAGCAGCAGTAGATGTAGCATCAGCAATAGCAGCAGATGCAATAGATGGAGGACATCTTACAAGCCTTAGCATAACAGTCTGAGTTTTTTATTTTACCTCATCTATAGACTGTTGTTGCTCCTCCCCCTCCTCCTCCTCCTCCACCTCATCTACAAACTAATGTTGCTCCTCCCCCTTCTTCTCGTCCACCTCATCTGCAAATTGATGTTGCTCTTCCCCCTCCTTCTCCACCTCATCTTGCTCATATTTATGGTGATGATGATAATGACTATATCATGGATCCGGATGTGGACGACGCTACAGATTTAGATTAGGATTTATGATTTTCTTTTTCTTTTTCTTTTTCTATATACATGTGAATGTTACTTTACCATTTTTTTTTATACAAATATATGATTTTAATTTATATTGAATTATATTTTTTTATTATAATTTATTATATTGCATTTGCATTTTATTTATAATTTAGTGCATTTAATATTTATATTTTTAAAATATAAAAACAAAACCCATACTTTACCAACTGATTTACTGACTGCCTCTAAATAATTATTAATTTTTTAATTAATTTATTGACTGAATTTAATTATTTTTAATATTTTAGAATAGTTATCAACCAATTTTCTGATTAATAATATTTGTTTAATATTAAAAATACTGACCGATCACTGAAAAATCTCACATTTTAATCTATTCTTAAAAACATGTTTACTAACTAAGATTATATATTTACCAACCATTTTCTAGTTGGTGAATTTGCTGACCGACGAGAAATTCGGTCGGTAATATTTTACCGATAAGAGTTATACCGAACTTTGTTTTCTGTCAGTAATTGGTCGAAAATTTGTTGTACTGACCATTTATTTACATTTACCGACTGATATTTTGGTCGGTAAATCAGTAATTTATTATAGTTTTATAAGGTCAAGGACAATAAATTGATGTCATCAAGTGATCTCAATCAACCAAGCATATTCAAAATTCATAAGTTGCATATCAATCTACGTCTAAATTCTAGCAAGACATTTAGTTACTCATCATGGAAATAGATACACAAACAACAAATCTGATGCAAAACATCATTATCATTGAATATAATTGAAATACAAAGTAAAGGATAAGAGTAAATTCAATATGGAGCTAGAAATTTATATCTGAAACTTGAAGAAGAGCCTCCAAACTTTGAATCTTTAAATCCTTACTCTAAATCAAAGGAAAATAATCTAGATCTGAAACTAATCTAAAGTATATATTCTAAACAAAAATATCTACTACCTCTATTTGCTCTCTAAAATTCCTTAAAATTGCTTGCCCTCATTTTTTAGTAAGGGTCTATTTATAATTTTCCTTTCGGCTTAAAGTATGGGCTTAGAATAAGAAAATTCCAGTTGTCCCGACCTTACATGGCCTTTGTGAGGGATACGTCGGCCCAATGTAAAATATATGGAACGAGGAAATTGGATTTCTAAAATTCTTCGCTACAGGTGCTAGATTGCTTCTTGAGGCAAGAACCCTTGTCGTAGCCGCACGACCCATATGGACACTTGATCCGCAACTTTAAGCTCTTTTTGTTCCTTTTACTATCATTTTCGCTCAAAATCATTTATGCACCTGAAATTGGACCGAGGAAATCTAATTAAAGAGTTATTATTGATTTACGAGAGATAATCACTTAAGACCAAGAAAAAAAAGGGAAATGGGAGTGGATTTTGAACTCAAAATGTATAAAAAATGTAGACTCATCATATACAGATTCTACTATTAGAATGGATTATTTGTATGGAATTTTTATAATGTAATGTAGAAAAATATAAAATTACTGAAACAAATAAAGTGACAAATATGTAAACATAGGCAAAGAAAAGAGAACTAGACTAATAGAAGAAAGAAAGTATTCTCCTTTTAGTTAGTAAGAAATTATTTATATAATGAGCTTTGCAACCGACAAAAAAAAAATTATGTTTCCTTATTTATAAGGTAAGATAGGGAATCATTTAATTAAATGTCATTATTTTCCATTTTTTATCCTATTCTAATTCAAACACCACCTTTTCAAATATTATATCTTTGTTCAAATTTTTAACACATTATATATGATTCTCTTAATTAAAATAAATATAAAATCTATATTATAAAAAATTAAATTTAAATATAATAGATCTTAAATTTAAATTATATTAAGTATTATTTTCAAATATTTATTTTATGATTTTTAATTAAAAAAAAATTTATCACCCTCAACTTTAATATATTACTAGATTAGATATATTCGATTATATTCTTATATAAAAAGTCTATAAGTTAGCTAAGCTACACATTAAATAAATTATATATTTAATACATTACATGCGAAAATGAGATTATACACAAATGAATTTAAAAAAAAAAATTATAATGAATTTTATTTTTTTTTTAACACTATGAGAAAAAGCTTATGTTTTTATACTGTGATAATTTAGGTTGGGGCAACTCATCCATTTTAATAGACTTAGTTAACTTTTTCTTTTTTTCTCCCAATTTGATTGAAAACATCCAATAATTGATTTAGGTGATATAATTATTTAACACAGATTCTCAAAATAATAATAATAATAATAATAATGAATAAATAAAAAAAATAAATTAACACAGGATATGTTAAAGTTATATTAATTGAAAAATATTATATCTATTGGATTATATATGGTTGGGATCATTTTGGTTATATATTAATTTGGGAGTTAAGAGTCGAGTTTAAACAGATGAATTCAAATCAAATCATGGAGTTAGATCAAGATTTGTCACAGCTATATATAGTCAAAGTTGTATGGAAATGAAAAGGAAAACGATATACGAAACAATATGATGATATGACATATCAATTTCTAAAATTATAGGATACAAAATATTGGAGGAACATTATATATTAAAAAAATATTTTATATATAAAAACGTATAAATATATCATTATTAATTATATTACTTTATTAACTTTAATAATTTCTTAATGAAACTATGAAAATACCGTAATATAATTAAATAATTAAAAAAAGTGAATATAATATGTTCTAAAATCTTTCTAAATAATCATTCATAATAAATTAAAATATTAAAAAAAATACATGTAACTAATTTTATACTTCATTATCTTTATCACTATTAACATCATCATTAAAAATTATAGCTTATAATTAAGTTCTACTGTTATTCTTATTTTTTTCTCTTTTAGTTACTGTTATTCTTATTTTCCTATTAAAATTAATTAGTTCTCAATTAAGTTTCTTATATGTGTTTAGCAAGTTTCCTCAAAATTTCCAAAAATTTCCTAAAAGTTTCCAAAATTCAAAGAAGAATAGAAAATAATGGGAAACTTTTTTTAAATTTCTGAAATATTTTTTAGAAGTTTGCAAGAATATTAATGTTCGAAATGTGTATGACATGAGTATTAAAATTCATGGGTCCGTACATACGTGAGTTTATAAATAAGCAAGTGTTAAAACTCATTTGTACAAAATCAAACATTTTGTTATTATTCGATGTGGGATTCATTTCCCAACGCACTCTCTCAAGTGCAACCGGTTCGAACTAGTATCATCATTTGTCTAATAACGGAGAGCTTGAATATGGATCCCAAGATTCAGTCTATTTGGACATGAAATTCTAATACCATATTAAAGTTTATGGGTCCGTAAATACGTAGACTTATAAGTAAGCAAATGTTAGAACCTACTTATACAAAACTAATTGGCTTGTACTAGATCCAACACCCTCTTACTTATAAATTTTTTATATATTTTATTATTATTAGATATGGAATTCATTTTTCAACAACGGAAACATTGAGTTTATAGAGGTTTCTATGCAACCTTTGCATATAGTTCATAAAATGTACCACCTATCTTCATTTATTTATTTTCTTTTTATTTTTGAGGTTCTGTGAATATTCCGAGAGCAATAGACTAAACTGTAGATAGTCAAGTATGTTTAAAAATTGACTGGAATTCAAACCACATACAGTGGTTATTATATGGTCACAAGACTTTTGACGTTAAAACTTCAAAAGGAAAGCCACCTTGTTCATATCATGGTAAGGATTTTCCAATTTCCATTGCTGTTGGGCCCGCACTCTAATTAAATACATCTAAACAAAATCCATGTTCGATGGTTGAGAATAGCTATCGTTAATTTGGATGTGTTCTATATCTTAGAAGTACAAGTGAAAGTATTGATTTGAGGTAAGGAACGCTAGACCTTATCCAAATTACAAATAGAAAGATACCTAGTTGCTTAGAGATGGTAAGACCTGCCTCAGTAGATAAAAATGGATTGAAGAAAGGTGCATGGAGTCAAGAAGAAGATAATAAGTTGAGAGCTTATATTCTGAAATATGGCCACTCAAAATGGCGTGAACTGCCCAAGTTTGCTGGTAGTGAAGCTTTTCCATTGCTTATCACTAAGAATTTGATTCTAAAGCCAATTATCATTATTATTATTATTATTATTATTATTATTGAGGAAGGTGATTGTTATCAGTGAGGTTTAAAATCCAAAAAAAAAAAAGAAAAATAATTTACGATCAAAATCTAACTTAGGTTTTTGTTTTTTTTGTTTTTTTTTTGTAAATAAATTCATCCCATTCAACTCAAAATTCAAATTGAAGACTCTGAAACGAGATCTCAAGTTTTTACCGCAGAAATGTTTCCTTCCAAGACCTAAGTTTCCATGTTTAGTTCGTATTTACTTTATCATGTACATTTTTGGCAATATTATATCTGAAATTTTAGCAATATTGTTTAGCTCGTATTATTGTATCATTGCGTTAGTTTTAGTTTGTTGACCTTTATATATTTAAAAAAATAAAAAATTAGGGTGCAAACCATACTCTCCATATATACGAGTGTGTGCGCTGAGAAATTTTAATTTGGCTATCTTTCACAGGTTTGTCAAGGTGTGGCAAGAGCTGCCGGCTAAGGTGGGTGAACTATCTCCGGCCCGGTTTAAAACATGGAAACTTTTCTGGAGAAGAGGAGGATTTGATCATTCAACTGCATCAAGAACTTGGAAATAAGTATGATGAACTTTATGTTATTATATTTGCAGATCATATATTTTCCTAAATTTATGAAGGAACGATACGTTATACATATAGATTTCACAATATTCTCCATTCTTTTTTTTAATGTTCCAAAAACCAAAAAAAGAAAAAGAAAAATTCAAGCCAAACTCTATTTTATTATAATCTCCCATTAGTTTCTTCTTAGTTGAAAAAAAAATAATAATAATAATGAGCATAATTTTAAATGAATAAGTATAACCGAAATTAACTTCCAAAATTGCGGTCATATAGTTTATTTTGAAACATCAGAATATAATTGCAATTTTTTGAAAATTTTTTAAGGTTGTTATATTATTTGTAATTAAGGCTTAAGAAATTATAGCTTTTACAGTTTGTGTTGAGCTCAAAGTTATTCATGTTGTTAAGAAAGTTATGCATCAACCTTTTAATGCGAAAAGAAATATAATGTTGACCGCAAAATGCATACACATTAGAATATTAACTTTCCTATATGCAGATGGTCGAGAATTGCCGTGAAATTACCAGGAAGAACAGACAATGAAATTAAAAACCATTGGCACACCCGCCTAAAGAAGAGAGTAAAGCAAATCCAGATGGCAACTGAGGCAAAAGAGCAATCTAGTGAAATCCCACAAGGCAAAAAGTTAGAAATTGAAAGTGTTGTTATTGCCAATACTACTACTCCTTCACTTCCAATAATATTAGAGAGCTCTCCTTTGTCCAAAGAAAGCTCTGGGTACTCGTCTGTACGGGCTAACTTGAATTGGGTTGCAGAAGATAGTTTCAGTAGTTCAATAGGAATATTTGAAGAAACAGGTGAAGATTTCTGGACTCAACCATTTGTAGAAGACAATATCTACAACCAAGATTCCTATGTTTCATCTTATGCTTTATGTTATGAAGATGATACGGATTTGATCCACCAAGTGTTGAAAGAACTGCCAATATATAATTATAATTAGCCCAAATTTATGGTTCTTAATTATGTGCATGTATATACTTGTTCATAAGTCGGATTGCGGATCTCAATTTATGAAGAAATTGTGGGTCTGACAGACTGAATCTTTTAAAAATTTAACATTTTCTGGGTCCAGCCTTTACCTATAAATAGCCACATGTATGCTTATCATATGAGTAATTGTATCTATGATTGTAAATGAGGTCTAGTATGTGAGTAATTCTGTCATTTATTCTTAATCTTTTCCCCCTTCCATGATTCTAGATTTCTTCTTGTTTTCTGTCATGATATATATGGTCCGCCTTCAGGATTTGTACTTTATGTAATATATAATTAATCCTCTTTTGCCGGTTTTTTTAAAAGAAAAATGAGAAAGTCTAGAGAGTAGTATGGGTGTATATGGGTTGGTTTGGTTAGATCAATCAATGTTTTCGATTAGATAAATCTTTAAAAAGAAAAATCAAATTAAAATAATATAAAATCAATAATTTTATATTGGTTTGATTTATTACAAATTGTATCGAATTTATTTAAATTGATTTAAATTTTATATCAATTTTAAATTTGAATTGATTTTCATTAAATAATTATTTTAATTTTTAAAAATTGTAAAATAAAAAATATTTGTACATGTCTTAAGAATATATTTTTAATATGTGTATAAGATAGACAAAAATAATAATAGTAATAAATTAAGAAATAAAAAACGATCAACATTGATCCTATTTAACTTAAAGTTATAACTATTAAATGAAAAAAAAAATATAATGAAATATTTTAATAAATATAAAATATATTAAATGAAATTACTATGAAATTATTTTTTAAAATATTATTAAATATTTTGATGGATTATTCAATTAATAATTCCTTTTTATATTATTATAATACAATAATTTATAACATATTTTTATATATATTTAATACCTCAGGTTGGTCATGTTATAGTAGTTTGAAATTTTATTAAACTATAAATCAAATTAAAAATTTAATTTACTTAATCTTTAAATCTTGACCAACTCTATATATTTGGATTTAGTTTTGCTTATTGTTTCAATTAACAGCACTTGGGTCAAAAATAAAAAAGAATTTTTTTAAGCATAAGAGGGAGAATGGAATGTACACTTAACATTAAACTATGCATGTGTTAGTATACTTAAAAATGAATTTCTTTAGACAAATAGAGACTGCTTGATTTATGTTTTCCAAAATTGACTTTGGCCTCGCAAAATCAAATTAATCAAATTGCAGGTGGCTACTGTTGAAGTTACAATTCAAATATGGAAGCCTCCGTATTTGACAAATGAAACATAGCTTATATTTTGTAAGTTGTATTCCATTAGGTTGGGAGCCTATATAAAGGTTCCCTCTCCCCCTTATTCTATTATCCTAAATTCTCTAAGCAATTGAGAGAGTTTTTTAGTGTGAAAAAAAAATATTAGAAAATTAAATAAAAATATTTAGTTTGTGTTTCTCCTTTTTTCAAGAGAGGTTATTATTGTTATCTCCTTGCGATTTAGAGAGATGGTTGTAATTCCTATTATTTCTCATAGTGAAATTCTTCTATTTTTACCCATGGTTTTTATCCTAATTTGTTTGAGGTTTTCCACGTAAAATTTGTGTATCAAAATTATTATTATTATTTTCTCAAATTATTAACCGTGTTCTTGCTCTAATCTGGTGCAAATTTTTCAACAAGTGGTATCAGAGCTATTGGTTTTAATTTTTCTTGAAAAATAAGAGTATGCTCTATGGTTGTAGTTTTAACTGATCTTCCACATAAGAAAAATTTTTCTTTAAAAATTATTATTGCGAATAGTATTATGAGGTACTATACAATTTGGCACTATTCACGGGTACGTTGGAAATAAGTGTGATAGTGTGAAAATACATGTCTAGAAAAAATTCTAACTAAGGAAAGACTTGGTATTTAAGTGTATCCATTGTGACCCACCTCTCTTTCCTGGGAACCTACCTAGTGTATTGTTCATGGACTACGGTCACTATTCCAGTATACAGTTACTATTTACGTGAAATAGTGGGAGCTAGATTTGCTCAAAAGTTCATGATAGAAGTAATGGCGGCAAAATTTGAGATTGAAAAATTTAACGGGAGAATTTTCTCACTTTGAAAATTAAAAATGAAGGCTATATTGAGAAAAGATAATTGCCTGGCAACCATCAGTGATAGGGCGGCGGAAATCACAAATGACAACAAATGGAATGAGATGAACGGGAATGCTGTTGCAAATTTTCATCTGGCAGTTGCAGATGAGATATTGTCTAGCATAAAGGAGAAGAAAACAGCAAAAGAGATTTGGGATCATCTCACAAAATTGTACGAGGCCAAGTCACTCCACAACAAAATTTTCCTTAAAAGGAAATTGTACACTCTTCGGATGTCAGAATCTACTTCAGTGACGGAGCACATCAATATGATGAATACTCTATTTTCTCAACTCACATCGTTGGGATATACAACAAATTCACAAGAACGTGCTAAACTTCTGCTTTAAGGTCTACTAGATTCATATGATCAACTCATTTTTAATTTTACAAATAATATTCTTGCGGACTATCTAGTTTTCGATGATGTTGCAGCTGCTATTCTTGAAGAAGAAAATCGGCGCAAAAACAAGGAAGACAGATTAGTCAGTTCACAGAAAGCAGAGGCGTTGACAATGATGAGAGAGAGATCAATGGAACGTGGCTCAAGTGGGAGCCAAAATCATGGTAGGTCCAAATCAAAAAGTAAGAAGAACATGAAGTGTTACCATTGTGGTAAGAAGGGTCACTTGAAGAAGGACTGCTGGAGTTTAAATAAAAATTTCAGTCCTTATGGAAATGTAGCATCTACCTCAAATGAAGGAGAAGCTTTGTGTTGTGAAGCAACGACGACTTCGGAAGGCAGAAAAAGATTTGTTGATGTATGGCTCATTGACTCTAGAGTCTCATTTCACATGACCTCTCGGAGAGAGTGGTTCCATCATTATGACCTATCTCAGGAGGATATGTGTAGATGGTTGATAATCATGCCTTGAAGATTATCGGTATTGGAACTATCAAGCTAACGATGTATGATGGTACAATTCGCACTATTCAAAACGTGCGACATATAGAGGGCTCGCAGAAGAATCTATTGTCTGAAGGACAGCTGGATGATCTTGGGTGCAGGATTGAAACCCAGAATGGGATTAAGAAAATAATCCGTGGTGCACTTGTACTTATGAAAGGATAGAAAATGGTTGCAAATTTGTATATACTGATAGGAGAGACTATGCTGGAAGGAGAAACATCTATTACTTTGAGTAGTTTGAATGACAAATCTGCAATGATGTTGCATTACAAATTTGCACATGTGTCTAAGCAAGGAATGAAAATTCTTGCAGAGAAAAATCTACTTCTGGGATTCACAAAGGTTTCCTTACCCTTTTATGAGTATTATGTTACAAGCAAGCATCATAGAATAAAATTTAACACATCAAATTCTCGAAGCAAGAAAGTTCTAGAATTGGTTCACTTTGATGTATGGCAAGCACCAGTTACGTCCCTGGGAGGAGCGAAGTACTTTGTGTCCTTCATAGATGATTACTCTAGGAGATGTTGGGTGTTTCCTATCAAGGGGAAGGGAGATGTGTTTTCAGTTTTCAAAGCATTCAAAGCACAGATAGAGCCTGAATCTAGGGAGAAGATCAAGTGTTTGAGGATAGATAATGGAGGAGAATATACTAGCAATGAGTTTGCTGACTTTTGTAATCAAGAAGGCATTAAGAGACAGTTCACTACAGCATACACTCCTCAACAAAATGGAGTGGCAGAGCGGATGAATAGAACCCTATTAGAAAGAACAAGGGCCATGTTAGGAGCTGCTAGTCTAGAAAAATTATTTTGGACAGAAGCAGTCAACACTGCCTGTTAGGTGATCAATCAGTCACCATCAACTGCAATTGAGTTAAAAACACCGATGGAGATGTGGACGGGAAAGCCTGCTGATTATTCGAACTTCCATGTATTTGAAAGTCTTGTGTATGTGATGTACAATACTCAAAAAACTACGAAGTTAGATCCAAAATCCAGAAAATGCATATTTCTAGAATATGCTGATGGAGTAAAGGGGTATCGCCTATAGGATCCCACTACCCATAAGGTTGTCATTAGCAGGGATGAGATATTTGCAGAAGGGAAGCTGCAAGAGAAAGGTGATAGTAGCAGTTCAAACGAAGGTCCAGAAACTACAATAGTACATATAGAAAAAGAGTCTGATTCAAAGGATTCTTCTGAAGTAATACCAAAAATTGAGGAATGAGAAGCAGTTGAGTCTGAAACTATAGAAATTCAACAGTCAACTCGTGAAAGAAAAACACCAGCTTGTCAGTCTGATTATTTGTGGAGAGCAATGTTGTATACTGTCTTCTAACAGAGGAAGGGGAGCCATCAACTCTCTAAGAAGCAATGAATAGTTCAGATGCATCTCAGTGGATGGCAGCAAGGCAGGAGGAAATGGAAGCTCTTCATAAGAATAAGACTTGGGAGCTTGTGCCATTATCATAAAGAAGAAGGCCTATTGGCAATAAATAGGTTTTCAAGATCAAACGAAATAGTGATGATCAAATGAAGTGGTATCGTGCAAGACTGGTTGTAAAAGGGTATGCTCAGAAAGAAGGGATTGATTTTAATGAGATATTTTCCCCTATGGTTCGACTTAATACAGTCCGAATAGTTATGGCAATGTGTGCTACTCTTGACCTACATTTAGAGCAGTTAGATGTGAAAACTGCATTTCTTCAAGGAGATCTTGAAGAAGAAATTTATATGCTCCAACCAAAAGGATTTGAAGAAAAAGAAAAAGAGAACTTAGTTTGTAGGTTGAACAAATTTCTGTACGGCGTCAAATAGGCGTCGAGGTATTCGTATAAGAGATTTGATTCCTTCATCATGAGCCTTAGATACAACAAACTTAATGCAGACCCTTGTGCATATGTCAAGAGGTTTGGTGGAAATGATTTATCATCTTGCTGTTGTATGTAGATGACATATTGGTAGCAAGTCCATATAAAGATCATGTCAAAGATTTGAAGGCTCAGTTGGCTAGGGAGTTTGAAATGAAGGACTTAGGACCTGCAAACAAGAATCTAGGGATGCAAATTCACTGAGACAAAAATAATAGAAAGATTTGGCTTTCTTAAAAGAATTATTTAAAGAAGATCTTGTGACGCTTCAACATGCAAGATTGTAAGCCAATTTCTATCCCACTTTCTGTTAATTTCAAGTTATCCTCTAAGATGAGTCCTAGTACTGAAGTAGAGAGGATGGAGATGTCTCGAGTACCGTATGCATCAGCAGTGGGAAGTTTAATGTTTGCTATGATTTGTACAAGACCAGATATCGCACATGCAGTGGGAGTGGTTAGTAGATACATGGCGAATCCTAGTGGCGAGCATTGGAATGCTATGAAAAGGGTCCTGAGATACATTAAGGGGACCTCAGATGTTGCATTATGTTATGGAGGATTAGACTTTATTGTCAGAGGGTATGTTGACTCAGATTATGCAGGTGATTTGGATAAAAGTAAATCCATTACAGGTTATGTGTTTATTCTTGCTGGAGGAGCAGTAAGCTGGGTTTCAAACCTGCAGTCAGTAGTGGCTACATCAACAACAGAAGCAGAGTATATAGCAGCTACACAAGCTAGTAAAGAAGCAGTCTGGTTGAAAATGATAATGGAAGAACTCGGGCACAAATAGGAAAAGATTTCTTTGTTTTGTGACAGTCAGAGTGCCTTGCATCTTGCAAGGAATCCAACTTTTCATTCAAAGACAAAGCACATTCGAGTTCAATACCACTTCATTCGTGAGAAAGTGGAAGAAGGAATAGTGGATATGCAGAAAATTCATACAAAAGAGAACCTGACAGATTTTATGACAAAGACAGTCAATACTGACAAGTTTATTTGGTGTCGATCCTTTGGCGGCTTAGCAAAAACATGAGCAACAGGGAATGGCAAGAAAGAAAGAATAGTGTGAAGATTAATTGATCCTCAATCAAATCTTCAAGTAGGAGATTGTTGAAGTTACAATTCAAATATGGAGGCACTGAATTTGTGCCTCCATATTTGATAAATGAAACACAGCTTGCATTTTGAAAGCTGTGTTCCATTGGGTTGGGAGCCTATATAAAGGTTCCCTCTCCCCCTTATTCTATCATCCTAAATTTTCTAAGCAATTGAGAGAGCTTTTTAGTGTGAGAAAAAATATTAGAGAGTTAAATAAAAATATTTAGTGTGTGTTTCTCCTATTTTTCAGAGAGGTTATTATTATTATCTCCTTATAATTTAAAGAGAAGGTTATAATTCCTATTATTTCTCATAGTGAAATTCTTCTATTCTTATCCGTGGTTTTTACCCTAATTTATTTGGAGTTTTCCACGTAAAATCTGTGTGTCAAAATTATTTTCATTATTTTTTCAAATTATTAGCTGCATTGTTACTTTAATCCAGTCCAAATTTTTCAACAGCTACAACTCATTGGTAAAAGATTCCTACTTTTTGTCCGAAAATTGCTGTTCACGGTAATAATGCCAAATTAGCAAGTAAAAACGAGCAATAAAATGATTTTATTTCTTCGTAGTACCAAACTGAAGGCCAGATGAGTGCTACAAGATGTACTGATCATGCAAACTAGAATGTATTCATGTAATGGAAACATTAATGATGGTTTCAGAATTTTCAGCAAGTGGGGCCATACACAAAAAAATAAAAATAAAAATTTCAAATCTCAAATATATAAATGTTAATAATATATAAAAATTTATAGAATAACATTTTACACATTATCCTGGACAGTTTTCATATTTTGAAAGCGAATTTATAATAGACTCATTAGTAATCTCGTCAAAAATATCATTTCATATATAATTTATTAAGCAGTTATTCATCCATTGATTGTTATTCATCCATTGATGGATAATGGTTGTTGGTATGTAGCTTTACTTTTAAAATATTTATCCATCACTCCTCTTTTAATAGTAAAACTTCTTACATACATTAAAATTTTCATTTTTTTAATAGTAAAACTTCTAACATACATTAAATTTTTCGATTATCTTATATAATAAATTAATAAGTGATGAGATATATATTTCAGTCAATACAATTCATTTTTTTTTATCTTTTTTACACATTAAAAAGATACTAATACTATTTTTTTTAATATGTTCTTATCATAGTGAATTGATATATGCACACAGTATAAATAAAATTTACACTTTTAATAGTACAGTAAGATTAATATATTTCATTTATTTAATTTAAAAAAAAAACAAAACAAACATAAATAGAATAATTATTGTAACATAAAACTTTCCTATGGAGAATAAATAAACAAGACAATTGCTTATGCTGAGAAAAGGAAAGAAGAGAATTGAATGCATATACCGAAAGAAAACCAAGGATTATTGCTCCTTGCGGTGCAAATTTCAAATGGTTTTGAATTTTATAATCACGTATGTAAGGAGTAATTTCAGCATAGTGGAGTGGTCAATCTTGAGATTTTCATACCAAGTAACCAATCTTGAGATCTTTATGAAATCTAAAATGAAAATTTTAAAAAAATATATAATATTAATAATTTTTTAGTTTTTTTTAAATTTGACTTTGACTCGTCTTGATCAGTACCATTCAACCAAACACTCACAAGTATTATCCAACTGCCCTGAGAGAGCGACGCCCCTCAAGGAAAGAAACTGTTTTATGCAAAAATGCATGGCTACTCCATGGAAGTTAATCCACTTTTAGTTTTAATGTTCCTGAAGACTTGTTAAACCATTTTTGTTTTAATTGTTACATAAACAATTTTCTTTTTTTGCCTAGTTAGGTTGTCTTGTAGATTAAGAGGGCGCGCGGAAGAAATTTGTTTTTTCAAGGCCAAAAATTAGACAATGAAGAACTAATAATTAATTTAAACAGGCAAGGATAAAACATTAACAAAACAAAGTATCTGTGCTCCGACTGAGTGTATCTTATCATTGATAAGGAGAGACTGTCATTTTGCTTCCTTTGTTTCTGTTCGTGCAATCTTTGATTAATGGCTTCTAGTAGAAACCCTATGGCTGAGATAGAGGCAGAGCCGGCTCAAGGATATGTAGTTCTAGATAAAAATCATTTGGAGATCCTTCAATAATATAAATATAATTTTGAAATTATTTAAAATTTACTTTTCTTGCTTTTCGATACCTAAAATCAATAGTATAAATGT
>CANTUT010000168.1:27500-30511 GCA_947687605.1 Reutealis trisperma | reverse complement strand
AAGGAAGCCCGGGTGCTCAACTAAAATAAAAGCAAGTTGAAAGCTAGGTTTTTCGCTGCCTCTTCCCAAAGGCCTGCCTTACCGACACGCCACCCAAAAGAATCAAACAAGAACGCGGCGAGGGAGTATCTTCTTTGAGAAATGGTTAAGTTTCCGAGTCTGTTTCCGTTCTCATCCTCCCTGGAACCATGGTCTTGTTGCTTGGCTTGCTTTCATGTCAGTACTTATTCTCTGAACTTTCAGACTGAAGCTTAAGACATGGGATTGCCTGGAAAGAAGGGGCACCTTACGCCTTGGCTCAGGGGAGATCCCCGGAAAGAAACAAAAGAATCTATTGGCAAGCTGGTATGAGAGGAATGCGAGCTTAATTTTCTTTCATTATAGTTTTCTCCTATTCTCAAGTGAAGCGAAGAAAGCTCGGCGCCATCCCGCTACTGTCTAGCTGCCCTACCGCTTTCATTGCCCGTAAAGACTCTATCTCTACAGCCGCCTTCTCTTTCCTTTTCATTACAAACAAAGCGATCCGCTTTCATAACTAATAAGGCGTAAAAGAAAGGAGTTTCGGTATTCGTTCTGACTTCCGCTCGCAAAGAAACAAGATCTGGATTTGACTAGGGCGAGCGCAGTTTACTATGCGAGTGGAGAGATTTAAGCGAGCTAATAGCGAGTGGACTTTGCCCCTTTAGACTTGCAGTAAAGCTGAACAAGTTTACTCAGCTTGCACTTGAGCTTGAAGCCTTTTTTTAATCCTAAACTAAAGTAGCATTAAAAAATCCCCAAAGCTACAAGAAAGCCGAGACTACAACAACCGCTGCCCGAGATAAGACTTTTTTGCGATGCGGCGTGATTCAAATTGCTACGCCTTCCGATCTCGCATTCGACGATCGGGAAAATAACAAGAAAAATTAGATGGGAGATTTTAGTGGGACAATGTGCCCTCGTATGCGGTCGCGGCAGATAAAGAAAAAAGAGCATTCCTGACTCGCGTCCATGATCCAGTCCATGCACGCGGTTCGGCCCATGCCTGCAAACTAGTCTACACCCACGGTCCAACCCGCGCCTGCAGTCCGACTCATGCCATCGCTCCAGCGTTAGAGCTTATCAACGACACTCTGGTCCGACCCATGAAGGCACCTACTACGAAAAAAAATGGGTACAAAAATGCTCTATACAAGAAATTAAAGAAGCAGCTATCGCGGGATTTCCGCATCCGGAAGTCTCGCACGCACTCCTCCAGCATCAAATGGAGAAATACCTTATCCGCTCCTCTCCCTATCGGGCTGGAAAACCCTTTTTCTATGGTATGGGGAAGGAAGCTGAAACCACCATTCGAATAAAGGGCGGAGGGTGACCCTATTTGTATGCGCATTCACACGAGGGGCATATTCCAAGATCTCCCGCAACGAGAACCTAACACATGGTTTATTGATAGTAAGCTGATTCAAAAAATGGATCATAGGTTGGTTTTTAATATTTAGTTCCGCTTAGGCTACGTGTTCTGTTCACGCGCTACTAAGCCGCACACAGGATCTTAGACAGGTTTCGTCCCCTTTCGGGAACACCTTCTTACTAGTAGGGGCTAAGCCTGATGCAAATATACCGAAAAAAGAAGATATCTATGGTCGATTCTACGAAGAGTAGATTCGCCCCTTATGTTATGGCTCGTCTCGCGCTTAGTCACTCGCGGGATTCGGATAGGGGAGCAGCAAGTCTTTTCTGAAAAAACTCGCAGTTCTCCCCTTTATCTATAAAATAGATATATATTTATTTTAAATACTAACTCTTTGGTTGGATCGGACAGGGACTTCTATAAAGATCTTTCCATTCATTCATCATACTCAAAGTCGAAGTCACGGCATGGGGGGCTCGGAAAAATAACGAGAATCGGTGTCGTGGTGGTGCTACGAGATGGCGATTTATCGTATAGAAGAATAGATCCGCGGACCTATTGATTGACCTGCGAACCGGTCGACTGCTATCTAAGAGAAGATAAGTAGTTCTTCTATCGTTCAAGGGCAAGGGGAGAAAATGTAGCGGCTTGCCTAGATCTCGTATTTCCCACGTAGTCCGTCGGTCAAACCAACGATTCTCTTCTCAAAGTAATAGAGAGATTCTTTTTCTGGTATGTAACTCCGCGAGCTAGGAGCGCATCATCGGGGCAGGGCGAAAACGAACATAGGATCAGCATCATGGCCCTTTTCTTGTTTCTTTTGTTTGTGTCCGGTCCGTTGTGTGTGTTTTTTTTTAAGGCTTATCCGGGGACTGCTGCTCTGGGGCATCCCTTTCCTCTTCTTTCTTTTGCTGCTGATCTCACATCTCAATTACATCGCTCCGAGGGCTAGGTTCAAGGGCTGGTCGAGTGGCTACGCTCCTTCTTGTTCAGGGTCATCAGATGAGAGATCTTCCTCCGACTCCGAGAAATCGGTCAAGCGGGAGGCTACCCTCTCCTGACAAGGGTGTGATGACTCACTCCTCACCTCTCTATCTATAAAAATCCCTCCCCAGGGGAGAGCAGAAGCTCCAGGATGAGTATGTCCTGGATTCCCGGATTCATTCTCGTCCTGATCCACCATGGAATTTTCGGAATCTACAAAAACATTCTAGGAGAGGGCTCGTAATGATCTTCTCAAAGATCAAAAGGTGCTGAAGTGGCAGGATAGGATAGGAGGGGATCTTTAGGTTTTTGTGAAAGGGATGCTCTTATCATGTTATTGCTGAAAAGAAAAACCGAATTCCTCTATTTGATGTCGATTCATCCACACTTCCATTCTTTGTAGAGGAAGGCTAACTGCTTGCTGGCTGGGAGCTGTATGAGCGGTAACGTCCACGTACGGTTCCGTGAGAAGGGCGGTGGACAGAAATGGCCTTGTTGTACCTCACTCTCGTCTTCAATGGGGTCTGCTCTTTTTTTTTTGGGAGAGTATGCCAATATGATCTTAATGAGGTGCGGGGCTTTGCATCTGACATTCGTTGGGCTTCCCTCTTCGGGAGCCTGCGTCCCGGCGTTTTTG
>CANTUT010000168.1:5000-22500 GCA_947687605.1 Reutealis trisperma | reverse complement strand
CCATTGACGGGACTTCTTCAGCTAATGACTTAGGGAACCTGAAGGGCAAGGGGAGCTTTAGCTTCAAAGGACGACTAGATTATCTCCTATCATCTTTCGCTTCTATGCCTACAGGGCTTATCCCTGGATGGAATAATGTCTAGGACCTATTGTATTGGGTACAAGAGTTACCAGATGAATCGAAAGCTCGAAAGAGCAAAAAACTTATTTAGAGAAAGAATGATTAAATTCTTTACTTAGCCTGAAGGGCAATAAACGAGAGACTGAAAAGGAAGGTACCTCGAAACAAAAAGAAGGAACTCTAGCATCGCTATACTACGAGGGTTGTTCTACCGACCGGCCCAGATGCTGACTACCTTAGCGTACGTCGCTCGGGGCCTACAAACCTCTCGTTAGCTCCATCCCTTCTTAAGCCTGTAACATATTTAGGTCAGCGGAGAAAGCGTGTCCCTCATCTGATGATGCAGGGTCGACTTTCTCCCTCATTGGCTCGGGACGCTCGTAAGGTGCTTATTACAGGGGTACGGATACAACCCTTCATAGCACCTAAACTACGCTTTTTATAAAGCCATAGGCAAGTTTAAATCAATATTCAATCTAGAAGAGAACCAGCCTTAGTAAACTTACAGGAAAGAAAGGAACCTAATAAACTCAATCATACAAGGAATTAAGAGCTTACTTGCTTCTACATCCACTGGAACGGTACTGAAGCCGGAAGGCTAAGGACCGAGAATAAGAAAAAACCTAATAAATAAAAAAAAGGGAGTAGAACTTGCTTTTGCACCTACAGCTTTTATCCATTGAAGGAATAGAGTTGAACAACTCCTTACTTAGACTGAAGGGAAAGAAAGGGAAACTTTGAACAACACAGGGAACTCCTCTTCAGGAATTGCTTCGGTACGGGAATCAGGACGTAAGGAAGGGACCGACAACTATACAATACGAATAAAAATAAATAAATAAAAGGGACTTCAGTCGATAACAGACCATAGGGAAGTAGAGCGTATAAAAACCATACCAATGGCACATATTCCAGATTTTCAACCTCATTGGCCCCGTTTTCCACATCCATATGCTTGAAACTTGGAAATAACTCTTTGATGGAGTCAGTAGGTAAATGCACATCCAGTCATACAACATAGAAACAGTAATTCATGTTCTTGTGGAATTACTTTGGTTATTAGTTAGGGATACAAATACAAATATAAATAAGCCAGGTAAACAAGAATAGAAGTTCCCATCCAGCATCTACGTTGAGGCCTCGTTTGAACTCCCAATTACGGGTGATACGTCGGATAGACTCTATCTTAGAGATCTGGTAAATCCCCAACTACAAGCTCTCAGTTATAGAGTGACTCGGAAGTACTGCAGCTGATGATAGCTATGCTGTAATCGAAGAATCTCGATCTGTAAGAAATGCATATGAAAGCTGAATGCTGTCCTAAGCTTCGCTCAACCTGTGAAATGAGAGCAAACGGGCCGGTTGAAGCCCCCCATTCTTTCCTCTTCCACTCTGAGTTGTATGATTGGTAAAGGATCAATGGCCTCTAGCCAAAAGGGCGGAGGCTTCAATGTTGTGATGCATGGGGTTATTCATCGCAAGCTGTCTTGCTTCCTCATTGAGTAGAACTGGAAGGACGTTGTCTCTTCTTCTCAAGTTCTCATTTGCAAGGATCTGGACTTTGATCAGCTCGTATTCCGGCTTCAGTCCAGCCAAAACAAAAGATGCCAGGTGTGCCAACTGCACTCAAATTTCATCCACCAACCGTCAGAGCCATTACACCTTACAGCTGCCTTCCAAGCCCTACCACTGTGATGTTAGAATTTCAATGAAATTCTTATGGCTGGTGACTTTAATGCGGTCGTTGATCCATCCGAGAAATTGGGGAGCCACGTAGACTATTCAGGGGAGGAACGCTTCATTAGCACTTTCGGCTTTCTCCTTTCTTATTGATTGAAACTACCTCTTCTTCTTCCTCTTTCTTGCTTGGCTTTCCTGTTCTATCGGATACAGACATGGCAATCTACGTATGTGAAGTATCGATTAAGCCTAGTCGTGCAAAGGAGAGGCGGGAGATCGACCAACTGACTACATTCAGTATCCTTTCTTTCCCGTGAACGCTAACTAAACTACTCCGTCCCTTCTCACTGCAGACGATAAGAAGTTGTTCGTCTTTCCCCAGCTAATAGATAAGAAGATTAGTCCCAGGGAGCAGAATACTTGGAAAACTGTGTTAGCGAGCATATAGTGGAATAGCGAGACCCGATATGATATGGATGTGCCAAAGCAGCTTATCGAAGATCAGCCCTGAGGCAAAGGTTTGCTTCTTCAAGAGTCACCCTTCATGTCCAAAGCAAAGCTTAGAGACGGAGTGCATGGCCGGGAATGAGGAAGAGCGAAGGAGAGTCAGTCCCGGACTGGCTATCGAGAAGAACAAATGTAGCTAAGGATAAAGCTAATCAACTTCAATGCAGGGGAGTCAGTCAATAGGCAGAAAAGTCACCCAAGGGAAGATCATGTCACTGAAGACCAAGCCACGAGCTAGCTCAGTTAGAACAAATTAGGACTACTATCACGACTATGGACAGGCTCCTTCCTCATTAACAGAAACTTTACTCTTACTAGACGAAAGAGAAGCCGGCAGGCAAAAGATAAAAAAAAATGGTGAAATAGCAGACTAAGCCACTCTGACTACCAGCATTCCTACCCTTTGACTGCTACCCTTGGACAGACTGAGAGGACTGATAGCAAGGGACTGAGACCAAGCAGTACCTCTTAACTAGCCAAAGAGCTTTCTAAGACCGGGGATTTGTCCACTTCTTCTCGAACAAGAACAGGAGATTCTTGCTAAACAGGGGATTTTCGAACAGTAAGAGCTAAGACTGATGCCCTATATTGCGCTATCCCCCCCTATTCAATGCTCTCCTTGGCCTTTTCTCATCCTTGCATAAAAAAGAGGAAATCGACAACCCCCTCGATTGTACTATAATAAGAATGATTTTTGCATCCCCTTTCACTGATAAATAAAAGAGTCGGCAACTTGCCTTGCGTCGCAGCTTGACCTTTCTTTCCCATGCTCTGAAGTTTCAGTCTAGAGGCTAGTGAGGCTCTTTCCCTACCAGGAACAACCAAGGGTCACAGTCTGACATTAGGATCGGGCAGGAACCCAGTCCTTTCTAACAACTGCCATTAAGGTCTGCTTTTATAAGATAAGGCCACTCCCTCCTTCCCTAGGGAGGTCGGACTCTAGAAATTCCTTTTCACTGGGAACAACTCCTGGAGTTCACGGGAGCTCATTGCTTGAGCTAGATGTTCATTTGGATCGGTTCCAGTGGACGGGAGCAATTGAGGCTGCTGGATGCCCTCGAGCTGCGTCTTCCACTAGTGACCCGGAGGCTATGAAGGTACCACCACCTTCTCCAGTGATGCCTACTGAAACCAGAACTTCCCCAAGGGTAAACTTCTTACTCATCTCATTCATTCGAAGCTTTCATAAATTTCTACAACATCTGACATTCAGTAATCTGCTCAATTTCAGATTCCAACTCCTCCAAGCACTCTCCCTGCCAGTATGACAGGATCCTCAATGTCTGCCCAGTCCTCCTCGAGCGTGCAGATAATGTCAAGAAATCTGATAGCAGAAATTTCAAGTAGGACTAGGACTCAGAGATCTCCTTCGATTGGTGAAATCTCGAGTTCAAGTCTAGCTCTAAGTCCTGATTTTCTGCAACAACAAAGAGGAGCATTGGCAGGCTTCCTCAACATATCATTGATCCAGCCTGCCTAACATTAAAGTCAAACCTTGAACTTCATTGTTAAAGCAAAAGCCTACTGTTCTTTCAAGTCCTGCCTTCATAGAAAACTCCTTCCTTCGGGGTACAGGTCGGTCACTCTCAGTTCTTTTTTCTATACGATGATTCTCGCACACGATTCAGTCCGCCACAGAGAGCCTTCTGATAGTTCGAGATAGACGTTTATTGTGGGAGAAGATCCCCCGTTTCATGCTGGTTATGGCTAGGCGATGGAAAGGAAGTGTTCAGCTGTGGTCAATCGAATCTGCAACTCGGCTTTATTGCCTAGTTTCTTCTTTCCGGCAGTAATGCTTGATAGAGGAAATGCCTCACCTGAGAGTTCAAGTTCAATCCCATCACTTCATGCCAGTCTTGATCTGACCTCGATTCCGCCCTTACTTCAACTTCACTTAAAGACTATTACCATTTATCGGCCCAAGGACTATGCTTCTAAGCCCGCCCTTGAATAAGCAGTAAGGCGTGGGCACGTTGGAACGATCCCGCTTTGAAAGCTCAACCTCGAGAGAATAAGTTTCGCCGGTCCAGTGACTTGGCATACAAAGGCGAGTAGGGTTCTCCTCTATGTGGTGCACTCCCGCTTCTTCATACCCGGAATAAGTTTGAGCTGCTCCAAGGAACAGCTTTTTGCTGCTGGATGAAGGTCTTACGTCGGCTAAGAAGACGGAAAATTCTATCTTTTTTGCGGTCCTGGAGATTGGGGAGATAAGAGTTCGCCCTCCCTTGGGTGCTCGCAAGGTCAAAGTAAAAAATTCTATTCTTTCATTAATACAGGGATAGGGGGAATAAAGAGTTTAAGTGATTTACACCTCGAAGTAGAGTGTGTAAATACCGGATGCATAGGTTGAGTCATTCGCTAAACAACTATTTTGTTGGGCGATCAACCAGGTGCTCCTACCCAACCGGACTAATGAATGCCAACTGGAAGAACTAACTTTCCTATCGTTCAGTAGGAGATCCCTTCTTGTGGCTTGAAAATGATTACCTGTTGTTAATGGGGAGAGATCTTCCATTAGGGTTTGATGCTCCTCAATGGAGATCCCCAGAATAATAGCTTGCTTGTGGAACCCTTTGTTTGGTACTTTAATGGGGGTATTCTTGTACAGCTTGGCCCTTTACCTGGCGCACTGCCATCGAATCTACTAGTCCTCCTCAAACCCAATGGGATAGAATTCCTTGCGAATTATAGTTTTCAACTTTTTCCGTGACAACCCAGAAATGTCATGGTTCCTCATATATGCATTCCATCAAGTTAGTGCATAATTTTACGATTTAGATTGAATTTCTCCGATCCAGTTCGTTCTGTCTTCTTTCCGACGGATCAGTCCTATTTAGAGAAGGGCTTCCCATTCTGTATGACAACAGAACGAGCATTCGCTGGACGGCCAAACATTGAATGAAATGTTGGCATGGGGTTTCGGCAATTTCAATTCCATTTTCAGTCTTTTTCAATTGAAATTGATCTTGTATACGCCGGTTGAAGCACACGTTGGAGCATCCAAACGAACCAGCAGAGGCTGCTGTGGCAGAGACAACAGCAAAAGCACTAGTCTCCGTTGATCACCTACTAGCATAGGTGGCAGGAACTAACTAGGGTTTAGGTACCAATTCGAAGAGCATTCGTTTACCTCTCCTTAGGGGTCGAGAGCAGCCAGCCCTAGAGGTACCACAGTAACAGCGGCATTCCGACCTGATACGAATCCCTACCTCTCTATCCACAACCGACCCACCATTTCGAAAGCTTATTTATTTACTTGAGGTATAGGTATGGGCACAGGTTCCTTCGGCGGCAGGAAAGGCAGTTGACTTCGTTGACCCGGATTGGAGCAAACACGCAATACACACGGAGGTGGGAACTGCAGTATAGTATATATACGTCAACTTCTAAAAAAAACTGAAGATTAAGTTGACTCCATTGATGCATTAATGACCCATTTTAAAAGGTAAAAGCACTATCTCGCCCATATACGAATACAAAACCACTTTGAATAAATACAGATTGAAATTGAGAATCAGTTTCCCTTTGGACGGATCCAGTTCCCATTCGGGAGCCAAAGCTTGACTAATAATGACTACCCGGCAAAAATCCTTGAATCTCAGTTTCAGTTCCGCAAAGGAGTAAATATCCGGATTCATAGCCCATTGAATACCCGGTTCCCCGGGTATAAGCACTTGATCTAGTTTTTTTTATTGATTCAGTCCCATAAGCAATAGCAGGGATGGCGGCAGAGCTATAGTAAAAGAAGCCGCGGGAAGCAAAGGCACCAATAAATAGCTACATGGATCGCATAGAAGCTTTAAGAGATAGGGGGCCATCCACCGAAGATGGAAGCGGGAAAGACGGGAGCACAAACGAGGTAGCTTATGCTTTTTTTCATCCTCACTATTTGGTTTATAGTCGAATCTGGAGAATATGAACTCATCACATTCTTCTTTTTGGTACCTTGTTATGAGCAGCTCTGGTGCTCAATCTCGGGTCTTAGGTGTGGGTCGGATCATGATAAAGAAGGTTCGGTGCTTGTCTAATTCCCAAGCGGAAAGTCGTCTACTTGCAAAGTAGATGGGGTGATCAAGCGGCCCTTCCTGCGCCAACATACATCCAATGGCATAGAGTGGATGCGTCAGTATGAACATGAACTCCTTATTCCAATCTGAAAACCGAAGGATTGGGGCTGTTCCCAAGAGGATTTCCTAGGTTGGGTACAGAAGTGTATTCATACAACTATCAGTTATTTGCTTGCTTTCGTGTAAACTCACTGAATAGCCTTCGTACTTGATTTTAAGGAACCTGTCTTTTTTGATGGTGAGCTGTATTCCAAGTGAGAAGACTTCCGTAGGTCGCTTTTGACGCTGACACTGCTCCGGACAACCCTCGCTGCTTCGCTCACCCGTGAGTTGCGAAAACTTCCTTCTGGATAGGTATCCCACGAAAGAATTAAACTCCCTAAAGGAAGAGAACTTTTCAAGGGAAGATTAGAGAAAGCTACCAAACTCCACATGTCGGATAAGGTAGGTCGAATCAATCAGTGGAGCACCTGCCTCATGCTAGTCAGTCTTTTCTTTACTATTATTGCCTCCTACCCTGCCCCGGTTCTAAGCCAACCCTTACTTATCTATTGCCATCCGCCGCCCATGCTTCGTCATAGAGTTAGGTGGGCCTCCACAAGCTGCTAAAATCTTTCAGTTTCAAACCAGGAGCCCTTATCTTTTTAGGAAAAACAGCTTTCGTGCGGTCTCTTAGTCAATTACTTCGATCTGATACCTCTCGATTCAGAGAGGAAATGCGCATTTGTATCATTTTTAGTCTCCCCATCTCGATCTCTACTAATTGGATATGGGGCTGGGTGAAGGGAAGCTTTATGGGAGAAAGGAGAAAAAGGTCAGGTTAGTAGCTAAAGGCTTTACTCAAACATATGTGATAGATTACGAGGAAGCCTTTGCCCCGGTAGCCAAGATGAAGTCTGTTCGTCTCCTGCTCTCTATTGCTGCGAATTGAGATTGGCCTCTGTTCCAATTAGATGTTAAAAATGCCTTCCTGAACGGGGACCTACAGGAAGAAGTTTACATGAATCCTCCACCCGGGGGGGAGGATAACAAGGTTTGCAGACTTTGAAAGCTATCTATGGGCTCAAGCAGTCTCCCAGGGCCTGGTCGGAAACTGAGGCCCGAGTAGAACTCCTTTGTTCAATAAAAAAGAGAGAAAAAAAAAGAGCTCTTAAGGGCTCTATTTGAAAGGTACTGGCGACGAAGTCAAAACAGGATACCAGCAGAGTCCGACATCCATAGGAATATCGAACATCCTACGAATATACCGTTTACACAGCAGCACACACTTCTCACTCACTCTCTTATAAATAAGACTAAAGGTTGAAGTAGAAGGCTCAGAGACTACCGACTCAAACTTAGACTTGGATTCTTGTCGAAAGACTATAAGCTTTGAGCTTAAGAATAAAGACAAGTATAGCTTAACTAACATGCCGGCCTTCTCATCCTTCCGCCCTATCAGAGATCGATGGAAAGCTTTTTTATCACCGCTATAAAAGAGCATGCATCATCTGCTTAAAGAGAGAGGATAAGGAAGCGAAACCTCTGTGTGAAACCACCCAATAAAGTCAGAGATGTCCATTCATCAACCAACATGAATTTTTGATATGTACAGCTTCAACTCTTCCCTTTCTGAAGAAGTTCTGGCGTGGGTGCCTTTGAATTAAGACTTCCCTCCGCTCATTAGATCTGGACCGTTGGTGAATTTGTCGGATAGAAAGATCTTTTCAAAACCGAATCAATTGCTTGGGTGATCGCCCCTTAGCCTGTTGTTTGGCGAAAAAGACTCCCATAAGTTGTTTATTATAATGGGTCAAACTATCCCCTGGTAAAGGGGTACTGGAGTCATAGCGGCGGCCATAACCTTTTATTCATTGGTTCATGTTGTGCTTCCCGACAAACTCCTTTTTCCTATGCACAGAAAGAAGTAGAATCCAAGAAATGAAAGCTTATGCTGCCTTCTTTCGTAGCTCTCTCTCGTCACACCGCCCCCTCGGGTGGACATAATTAGTACACTAATTCTTTGATTTGGAGAGAGGAGATCTAGCACCGAAAAAAATCCCCCTCATATATTGCCCCTCCACTTCAGTTCTGGTTCCGCTTGTTGTGGGTCCAGTCGAGCCTCTTCCAAGACAAGATTATGGGAAAGATAAGATTAGGTTATGAAATCGCTTAGCCGTTAATTAATTAAGTAGTAGTGAGGCGTCAGTACGGAGTTGCGTCAGCTGTAGATATAGACTAGGTTAAGGGACGGACTTCATCTCTTCTATTCTCTTTACTTACACCTTACACTTCCGCTGAGTCTAACGAGGCTCGGGTGCGGAGCCTTCCACTGTGGACCGAGACTACGCAAGGGTAGAACACCATAGAAACTTCGCTGACTTTATCATAAACCTTGATTTCGCTACGCTCAATAAGAATCCAGAATAGCGGAAATAGGTTCGTGTTCCGCTTCCAAAGTAAGTCGTCTTTGCCCAAGTGTGAACTGCAGACGACTCTCCAGTGATTCCATTCCTTCTTTCTTGACTTCTGGGTCAACCCAACCCGCATGGGAGTAAGAGGGTCAGCCAAACAGCGGGCAGCTCCATTTTGTACATTTGCTGAGGCAGACCAATTAGGCATTTTAGAAAAGGGAAGGGAACTTCTCACCGAAGGGGGCAGTAGGAATGAAGGAGGCGGGAAGCTACCGCTTCTAGAATGCAAGCTTATCCTTTTCTTTTTTTTAGAGCGTACCACTATTGAAATAAAAATAAGTTTATGGATGAAGTAATCGGAGTGACAAATGGTTACGGTTGCGGAAACCGGAGAAAGTCGGGAACCGTCGGTTACCTTTTGAATCAAAGTAGCGACAAGCCGAGTACTACGGGGGAAGCAAAGCTTCGTAGACAGCTTCGCTTCCTCGTCGCTTCTTTCTGGCGACTAGCTTCTCAAGTGGGTGGCTTGGTAAGCAACAAGCTACCTTCAGCATCGGTAAAATCCCTATCAATAAATAATAGGCCGGAATGGTGGGGAAGGAGGCCCTCCCTACTTCAATGGGAAGGGGGAATCGCCGTTTCACAGCCGTTCCTCTACAACTACCTTTCGCCCAACATGATCACAAACGAAGACAGAGAATTGCGTAGATAGGAGGACGAAACGCCCACTTGTCCTGATCGGAACGATTGAAGAAAGAAAGAGAATGGTGGCCCCTTTCGCCCAGGGGACATCGTCGTGAGAACAATGTCGGGGACAGGGTGAGAACCTTCCGTTGGTTACGCCCTTTAAGTGTTGGTTCTTCCATATTTCTCTATGGAGATAGATCCAGAGATAGAGATCTATATCTTTCTATCGATAGATGGATATATTGATAAATGGATATTGATCTGGTTTCAAGATCTATGAACAAGAGAGATCCCTAAATATCCATTTGAAAAAAGAGATGAATAAATAGATAGGACGGAGCCAGCTGAAGGAAGGTCGCGTTAGCGCCCCTGCAATCTTTCTAAAGTAAGAAGCGAGAAACTTGACTTTGAGAAAGAAGGGCCTTATATTAGAATATTAGTAAAGGCGCGTTAGCCTATCTATAGTAAGGGGCTTCTTCAAATATCCCATAAAAAAAACAGGGGCTTCTCAAAGCTTGTAGTTTAGGGGTGCGTAGGTTTGGAACCCTATACAAGGGGCTAGCGCGCAATGGCTTTCTCTGAGAGGGGCTACCTTCTTCAAGCTCCGCTTGCTGCTTTTCATTTTGATAGGAGTGCTTGCTGCTCGCTTGCTGTCTACTAAACGAGCCTTCACTGCCCGCCCGGCCCCTATCTTTAATCTATCTTTAATCTTAAGTAAAGTGAAGTAAAATCAATGAAGTGAACAGCCCAACCTCTTTGTTTGAAGCTTTTCCAGAATTATACTTGTTGAAGCTTTGCTTCCCCTAATTCCAAAAACAATAGACTTGCAACTATAGTATAGGAAAAAGCTTCTGCGGGCATAGGGGGGTTCAGAAAGGATCTGATCGTAGATAGAGACTGAAACCGGGGCGGATGTAGCCAAGTGGATCAAGGCAGTGGATTGTGAATCCACCACGCGCGGGTTCAATCCCCGTCGTTCGCCCATCAATAAATGGACCATTTGTTACGGAGACACAAGACGACAAACCTAGAAAGCATTTTTTCTGCAATTCATCTCTTGGCTTTCAAACGCATCCAAGCAATTGGTATCCGATTGAAAGCATAGATTCGCGTCGCCTACTTGCTGAAAGCACAAATGGAATGGCTGATCATTTCTTGTATGAAGTTTTTAAGACCTCACTAATCAGCCTTACACTTTTTAGTTCATAATGAATGAAATGAACCCCCAGACTCAATTACATCGAGCCTCCCTTTTACTAAACCATGGGGAGCCCCGAGTAGTTTACCGGGCAAATTTAGTTGTCGTGACGATATCTTTCTTAGTGGAAGATCGGAAAAGACTTCTCTTCATCACGAGACTGATCGGATCTGCCGTAGACACCCGAGACCTCCACAAGGCAGGCTAAAAGAGTAAGAGGACAACAAGAGTAAAGAGTTATGCTTTCATTTCTTTGTTGAGATTTCAATTCGGCACTCGGTTCCTTCGTCTTAAGTAAAGTGAAGTTTACTTTTTCGATTTTTAATTCTTAGTCGAGCTGATGGCGAGATCGATTTTTTGGTCGAGGTTCAAGAGAAAAGAGAGGTTTAAGAATGTTATCGAGTGAGAACGTTTAAGAATGTTATCGAGTGAGAACGAGAGGAGTGGGAGTGGGAAGGAGCTCGCTTTAATATGAGAAATGCAATAAGGGAGAGGAAGGAACTGAGGAATGCACTCGACTCGACCTAGGTTCAAGGGTACTCGACCAACGGGAGAGTACTTCGTTCCTCGGAGAACTCACTTGCTTTACACTAAACACTTTTACTAGAGTACTTCAGGTTCAGGGCTTACGACTCTCACTAGAGCACTTCCTCATGTACTCCCGGAAAGCAAAAATAGCCTTCAAACTAGTCTCTCTACTCCCTCGCCTCCTGCACGACATCAAAAGCTACTATTGGGATTAGGAGTACTCCCAAAAAGAGTAGACTCCAACTTCTGGCCTGCCATCGAAAGAAGTTCGACTGGACACCGATAGAAAAAGTTACTGGCAGCTTGCCCTATTCCTGACTATGCGCCTCCTATTGCCTGCCTCACCTGGACCGCTACTATCTTATCTACCTATTGCCGCGCCTGGATCTCCGGGAACTAGAACTTGCCCGAAACCAACCTATGCCCTCCTACGCACCCACATCGAAGGAGTTAGCACTCGCAGGAATTCAATTACGAGACCTATTGGGAGCAGAAATTAAGAAATTAGGAGAGTGCCTTATTCTGTAATCTATTACAGACATTAGATAGCTGCTATCTGTACCTGTGTCGGAAGTTGGTTGGTCAAAACCTGTTGGGCATTCTCCCAAAGCTGGAACTAAAACTAAAACCAGAAGAAGGGGGGGGGGGGGGAACTCCATAGCTCTTTCAAAGGCCAGGAAAAAGACGAATTCTCTCTATCCCATTCACTTATCTATATCCTTAGATAAAGTTGCTGGCTTGAAACCCTTATCACCGCGTAAAGAGAGAGAGAGAATAATTGCCAATGCTTAGGTAAGTAGAAGCACTAAAAAAGCTTACAACACTTCCACTGGTACTCCAAAGGGAACTGGGCTTGCTTCTGCAACTGGCTCCGCTGCAAGGGATTGGCATACTTTCTTTTAGTATTTGCTTGAGGGGCTTAAGACAGGAAATATGATCTAATTGCACTACCACTGGTCAAACCTCCAGGGCAAAAGATTGTAACTCTAGACTAGATGACAAACAAGGGTCCGAAGGAGAGCTCGCCAGCTTCGCTAACAAAGTCTCAGGGTGGTGCCTGGTCCAACAGAATGGGAAACTACTGGGGTCAGATTTCAACAGATCAAAGTAACGAACTCAGTAGTAAACCAGTTGAAGATCTTTCTTGGCGGAACGATCTTGAGTAGGAGAAGCATGTTGTACTACCAACTAGCCTATCAAGAGGCGCTGTTTGATTAAACGTTCCATCCATTGGCGCCTTAAAACAGACGCTAACCACTGGTGGACAGGAGCTAGCAACCTCTGGTTGACATAGTTACCTATAGCAAATATGCGCCTTTTACCCCCACCCTCAACTGTGCAACTCAGTCTACCAAGGATAGGATCTATGCCCAATTGTCGACAAGTGGGTAAGGACGGACCTATGCGCCGTTCAAACCACTCCAAGTCCGACGGCGTGAATGTTTTGTTATTCTCATCGAATGCAAAACGGACACGCTCAGGCCAGAGACAGCCCAGTGAGAACTGCTCTCCTCTTGCGTGGACAAATTCCATAAGGAATTGAAAACACGGGATTTCCCAGAGAAGCACGATAGTGCTCTTCTCAAAGACTTCTTAGTCAATTCGGGATCAATCCACTTAGAAACTATCCAACTAGTTGGGAGAGCCTTCAAAGTTGGCACCCACGAAAGCCCTTGGTAAAGGGGCAGTGTGGAGATCCAAGGGGTGTAACGCTGAAAGAGATCAATCAGGGAGACTTTGATCTAACCGACAGCGCTGCGCATCCTTCCCTCCCCTCCTTTCTATCATTAGAAGGAAAGGCAGGAGCAGGTTTATAGTCCCAAGTAACTGATTGACTAGCTTTTATAAGCAGCATCTAAGTAAATTCCAGATCTATAGTAAGCATCAGTCTTAGATCCTCTAGGAGCAGGGGAAGCAGAGGTGAAGGCATCTTCAATAGGAGCAGGAAGAGGCAGCCATTTCGGTTCTTCCTCAAGCTAGGCGGCTGTAATGCTTCTTGCTCGCTTGATAGCTGGCATTCACCACTGATTCTTTATTTCGTTTATCGTCTTGAACGATGATAAGTATCTCCTCCGCCCGCATACTTTCTACGTAACCCAACATTGGCCGGTGTAAGTCGCTACTCTTTTCAGACAACCCGTAAAAAAACTTCTTCCCCGCTTTGATGAGTCTGAGTGAGAAAGCTACTATGGCCACGTCTTTGCTTTGTTCTTGAGAGCATTCCCCCCACTCAAGCCCTTTCTCCTTACAACTCATTTCTCGCACACCGTCTGGGTAAATGTCTCTTTCACATACTCCATCTAAGGATCAAGTGTGTTCACAGCCCAAGGGCTTTCCTTCAAGTGTCTTTCATGTGCCGATAGGGAAAGAAATGAGAAAAAGGTGTCCTTATAACAGTATTCCACGTTTTCCCCTCTGTGTGACATGTCCGGGTTGGGTCCTATCACATGGACTTGGAAGGAAGGAATACATCAAGTGTTAAGTTTGACATGACCTATGGACTTTTTCCTTGGCGTACCGGTCTAATAGAAAGGAGGGGAAGAAGCGGGGTAGTAAGGACAGCCATTAAGGAGTATATGCTTTACACATCTTGTCCAGTGGAATCCTTCATCGCTTCGTCCATGAGCGGTCCGTAGAGCGCTTTTTCCCTAAAACTCTCTCTCTAACTCGAAGTGCAGCTTGGATTACAGTCTGTGAGTGAGGATACGTATCGTATGGGGCATTCGTATGGAGCGAATTTAGCTTATGGTATGGCTCGAAGGTCTTGTCGTGCGTCTTGGAGCGAATAATTGCTTAAAGGATTCGTTCGCGTAAAGAGGGTCGGGCCATAGACATTCAACCGAAAGGTTTGATCTCATACGATTGAGCCGCTAGAGGAATCGGCATCACTACGAGCAAGACGTGGGATATTAGGCTGAGCATTGCCCATGGCAAGTGACGGGTAATGCGGCTATAAGAGAAAGAGTGCTTCCTACCAGATGAAAGAATTCTTCTTCGCCTGATTGATGGATTGAAAAAGCACTTTTAAGGTTAAGGGGAATGCTTTTAAACGAACTAGCTTACTGACTTGTTAGATTAAAAAAGATAATGCTTTCTCACAAGATTGCTAGCTTGCCTTCTTTCCCATCCCTAGCTACACCGGCTACTTGCCCGCAAACAAGTCTGTCGGGTAGACACAAGATAGAATTTTCTTAATAGGAGTGGCCTTAGTATTGCCCTCTCTTCCCTCCTTCGTAGATCAATCCTAATAACCAATTTCCTTCCCGCTTTCCAGATCTAATAGCCCAAGAAAGCACCAAGGAAAGATTGAGTTAAGGTGGGTCTTCTAAGGTTTGAGCGAGGCTATGATTATTCGATTGCTAGGACTGGTAGCGGAGGAAAGGTTAGATGGGGAAGGGCAAAAGCATCAAGGGCTAGCTTACAGTGAGAGTCTAGTGGTTACAGCGAGTGAGCATACTGGATCCAGTTTTCAATCTCCGATATTCTCCATTTCATAATCTTTCACTATCGAGGAGTGGAAGTTGCACTTGTCTTTGCTCTCAATCCCTCTGATGATCTTCACTCTCATTTCCTTGCCCACAACACAACCCACTTAGCTCCAGAAAAGAGAGTAGGTAGAACAGCTTCTTCTTGTGACCATGCTACCATGAGTGAATTCCACTTCTTTTTCTTTACCTCACCGCTAACCAAGAGCAGTTGACAGGAGACAGAGTCTTTCCTTTATGTTGATGGGTAGGCGGACTTCACTCCCATTGATCTAACAGCATGGGATATTCTCACAAGAGCTGATTCCATCGGGTTAACAGCATCGGGTATTCTCACTGCTAGCAATCCAGTTAGTTAAGTCTCGTATGCCTATTAGACAGTATTACTAATAGTTCATAGTATCTAATCTGATCTGAGAACGGAATTAAAATAAACCGAAAAGGTGAACGACGGTCAAACTGCATGCAATCGACAGCCAAAAGAGAGAAGCCAGTCGCGGCACACTGACTATATCCTACCCCGGTGACCAGAGTCATTTCCCTCTCCTTTCAGTCTCAATTTCATCGATCCTCTCCCGTCTCCTCTTTCGTTCCGATGAATGGATTGACCATGAGCTTGCTTAAAGTGCCCTTTAGAAAGCATAGCCTCATTGTTCACTCACTAGCTACGCTATATATACCATAAATTTTAAAGAATGACCTATTAAGCTATGCCCGCTTTCCTGCTATCTCGTGCAATCATAGATAGGTCGTGCCCCATACCCATGAGGCACTCCGGCTTGCTTTACCCGCCGTCCGCGGCGTGGTCCGACTCCCAGGGCCCTCAAATCTACTTATATCTTAAGTGATGGTCAGAGATCACCGGTGTAATGCTACTCGAGGAGAAGCCTTTTTTTCCCCAAACTTACGCAATACTGATTTATTTATGAATCTCAGACGGATCATCTTAGATAATCCGCTCCACGAGTCTGCTCGGAACCGGTCGATTCCCTCGCCCTCGCCTATGCTGGTGGCTCTGCCAGCTCCGGATGGATCCACAGCTATTGATGCCGCTAGGTCTCTATCTCGATCCTTAAGGTATGCCGCTGAAGCTCCAGGTTATGCATCTGGCCTTGCTACCGATGGATCAACATATGCTGCCTATAATGCCAAACGCGCTGCTGGTGGATATGCCACTGATGTGGCTGGCTCTTCACCGGGTACTGGATATGCGAAAGGTATGGATCAATATATTCAACACCTGGCTTAGATGCTGCTGGGTTTCGATCTCCAACCGGATAGGCAACTAGGTATGTTACTGGGTATTACGCTGTTGGTTGAAATTCATCAATAGGGTATGCCGGTCCTATACCTCTAGGCCTAGATATTTCATAACCTGGGTGCCCAACCGAATCAACTGCTTCTTCTAGTGATGCGCTCTGTAGGATCTACTACTGCTGATGGTGGTGGTTCCGGATAATGATATTTTTTCGACTAGAAAAAACTGCTTATTCAACAGAATCTACTGGCCGAAAAAGGATCCGGTTATGCTTCTAGCGGTGCAACATAGCCCCTTACTCTATAGGGGCTGCTGCTGGCTCTGGTTCCTCACCACCTAGTTGCCCGAAGCCCCCTATCCTATAAAGCCGGTACCCACAAAGCCTATGCTTCTGCTACCACCGGTTATTGCGCCGGGTAAACGGAGCCAGAGTCATAGTCAGAATCACTGGCATAATCTGCAGAATCTGTATATGTTGCCAACTAGCTAGACCTGCACCTGCTACCCCTGCTCTCGCCTATGCGTTTAGGGGGTCAACTTCTGCTACTCATGTTCGACTACTTATGCCACTATTTAATGCAGCTACTAGAACCGCTACTACTGGTGGTATTGTCGCCCGCCCCGGTGTTGGTGCTGGGTCCTGATCACGAACACGAAGTTTCAATCTGGATGTTAAGCTTGAACCCCGGGTTCTCAACCCCCCGGCTTAACGGATAAGATATTGTATAACCCAACAGTCGAGTGACTAAAGTCCCAACCTTGTTCGAATCTCCGAAATCGATGCATACCCTGTTCCCTCAATTTCCCCCGCTAACCAGTACTACATTCGTCAACCAATCCGGATAATGGATGGGGGGTGATGAATGCAACTTCTATCAGTTTCTTCATCTCTTCCTGGCAGGATGCATTTCTGAAAATTCCTTTACCGGGTTTGCCCCTCCCTCATGAGATAGCTGATCATCTTTTTTATATTAAAAAGGTACTTATTATTTATTGATTGATTGTAAGTAGGAAGATACTCCATTCCTTTTTTCTAGAACCAGCTTTTAAAGCATGATTTTCGATCTTGTACCCTATGTAGCCTATGCGAAGCAAGCCAACACTGGGTCTTAGTGACAAAGTTCCTTTCTTTTTCTTTGAAAGTCGATTTTCTTCTTTGGTCAGTGTAACAGCTTTACAAGCATAAATTGCTTCTTTTAATTTGTTAATTGAACGAGTGAATAGGGTTAGAAATCTCTCACCAGCTTCACTTCAAAGGCTAATGTGGAAGTGGACTTTTTACCTCCAAGCGGAGAAAGTCCAATAAAAGAAGAAGCGAAAACGTCATTCCTAGATGCGGGAGAGAAGGTAGACTGTCCTTGCTTCGGAAGCAGCTACAACAAATACTGCTTCCGCATCAAGGACAGTCTACCTTCTCACCTGAAGTTGAAGTTAGTTCAGTTCCTTCCCTTGTTGAGTGAGGTTTTTTTTCTCCTTTCCCTGCCTTCCCTCGACCGGCTCCTCCACAAATACACTCAGCAAACCGTGCCCCTCGTGCTTCTGTAAAGGGAAGCACTTCGTCTCACTACACTTGAAG